>BSBK01006381.1:260000-319610 GCA_027943335.1 Chamaecyparis obtusa | reverse complement strand
TATATACATAGATATATATATATACATATATATATATATATACATATATATATACATATATATATACATATACATATATATATACATATACATATATATATACATATATATATATATACATATACATATACATATACATATATATATATATATACATATATATATATATATGTATATATATATATGTATATATATATATGTATATATATATATGTGTATACATATATATAATATATATATATATATATATATATATATATATATATATATATATATATATATATATATATATATATATATATATATATGTATATATATATATATATATGTATGTATGTATGTATGTATGTATGTATGTATGTATGTATGTGATGTTGATCTAATATATATATCTTTGGAAAAAGAATATTTTAACACTGTTGTTAAATATATGTGCATTTTTTTTACATGATTAAAAAATATAGTCATATTTGATTTAATTATAATTCAAATGAACATATACATTTATAAAGCATGTAATCATTTTTTTTTTCTAAATCATAATATTAGTTTCCATCATCAAATACTAGGATAAACAATGTAAAATGAACAAATCTTTCATATTGAGCTTTTTATGACAACAATATATCAATTTAGAGAAAGTCATACAACATCATTTTGCAAAGAATAGGAGAAATTTGTAATGGTCATTCACATAGAAATTAATTTAATTACAACTTTCTCTTGCACCCTGAATACAAGGCTCTGTTTTCAACATCGTGGGTTTGGGGGAAAACTTGCCACATGGCTAAGAACATAAGACAATCAAATGGTAATTTCATCCTGGAACCATCCAAAAGATTTCCTTGAGATTCATAGATAATTCTACATATAAAAATAGGTCTACCATGGAGGCTCACCTCCCAACCTAGGCCTTTACAAGGCCACCCCCGAGCTTGGGGAAACAAGAATGAATAGGTTCCCAACAAACCCATACTACAACAAAACCTTCAACAAGAAAACACAAGGGAAAACACCCATTCCAAGGCTAAACAAAGGTCTCCAAAAGACCCATTATATTATGGTGAAAGTGGACCAATAACCCATGAGGAGAATCCAAGAAAAAACAAGAACAAATGCCACACATGGGCTCAAACAAACTTCCATCCTCCTTACTCCTCAAAACACAACCATGGCTTGAATCCAACAAAATAATCCTTAATTCCCCCAAATTCCCTTAGGTGAAATCTTGGCATCATGGAGACCAAAACATCTATGTTTATCCCTCCACACATGGGAAACTCTACACTACCAGGGCTATCACTAACCCTTTCACCCCTCAAGGTTACTCTTCCCTCCCAAGGGTGAGTGTGCCTTGAAAAATCCCTTAACAATATGACAACACAAAATAAATAAACATAACTTGAAAACAAACAAAACTCCCATGAGCATCAATGGGGTTCTTCAACAAGAAATCATAAAACTCCATGGAAGAGCATAAAAGATTTCATCACAATAATATTACATTTTACACTAAGAAACACATAAAGTATTAACACCAACATAAGATCCAATGCTTACAGAAAATGAGAAAGTTTGAGAAGAGAATTTCCACTTTATCCTTCTTTTTCTTTTTCTCCAAAATCCCTTTCCAAATTTAGAAGTCTCTAAGAATAGAAATTGGGTGAACAACCCAAGTCCTTAACCAAAAATCCTTTAAGAAGACTCCCTACTCAACAACTACCTTAAAGTAATAAATGAGGGAGTGACTCAAGCCAATCACTTCTCCCCATTTTCACCCCTCCTCATAAATAGAGTGAAAGACTAACATGGGGAAGGGGAGATGGCTGGCCCAAATTCTCAAAACTCTATTTTTGCCACTTTCCTTTTGGGATATTTTGGAGGTGCAATAAATGAGTTTTGGAGCTCATAATGACTTAAATTTAACCCCTAATGATAGGATCACTCTAGGTGTTTAGTAGACTTGGGTTAGGATCACTAAGACCCCTAACTCTCCAATCTCCCAATAGCTTGATCATGGGTCTTACAAGGCTTCACCTTGTTCTCAAAGGACTCTCTCAAGGTCCTCCACTCCAACAATTCACACTTCAACTCCTAAGTGATCTATCACTGATTAAAGGTTCTTGTCTCTTCATAACCACTACTCCTTCCAAATGCTCTTTACCTCTTTAGCAAGTTGGTGAGTCTTACAAGGGTGTGGAGGTAGTCAATTCTTATTCTTTTTTCACTTCTTGACCCTTTTTGTCAAGGTCTCTACCATTCTACTTTACCGATCTCCTCAAAATCTCTGGTTGAGCCTTGTAGCCCTAGAGCCTCCAATCAGGTCTCCTAGTCTGAATTTTTAGGACTTTCTGCAAAATATTCCCAAAGGTCCTTCCAAAAAATCTTTGGATTCTTGGTACATATGGGATACTCTCATGGATTTTGTGGGTTTTGGAGTCTCATACGTCTATACAATGCCCTAACACAATAAGGAGGGTTTTACAAGGGTTTTAGTGGCTTCTAGGAGCCCACTACACAAAGTAAGTTTTGGATTGTTAAATGGATTAATCAAGCCTCGTGATCTCCATAAAAGTACTGTATGATCTTCTTCTTGGTCTCCAAAGTTGTGGAGTGTTTCTTTTGAGTCACCCCTGCAAGAAAAACAACTTTCTCACCTCCTTGTCCCTAGCCGAGCAATGACAGTGCTCACCTAGGGAAAGGTCTTAAAATTGGCCATTATTGTTGCCAAACCTCCACAAGAGCTATATGCACTATACATAGGCTCCTCTTCCATTCCACATCTATCATGATGAACACATGTCAGGGTTTCATGGGGGAGCTATGTTTCTACACCAAGTTATACATAGGCCAGTTAACTGGCTAAGACAAAAGAAATAAACTAAGACTAGAAAAACACCTAAAAAAAACACAAAATGGAATTAAAACACTAAATTTGGATTGAATCCTTCTTCCCAAGAAAAAAAAATTACATTAGATACTACTTTTGCATGAAAACCTCAGATGGTGTCTACAAAAACATGTAACAATGTTAAGATTCTTAAAACTAGAAATTGAAAAATGATGCTAACCTCAGGATTTGAGCCTTTTAGGGATAATATAGCATCTATCCTCAAGGTCTTGGGTGTTTAGGACCCATATTGACCTAAAACCTAGGTCAGTCCTTTTAGGAAAAAAAATTTCATGCAACTTTGCAAAATTGTAAAAGTTGTCATGATAACATTTTAACAACTTTTAAAAAGTTGCTCATTCCCTTGCTCAAACCACACAAAGAATCATAAAAAGATATTAAAACCTTTATAAGGCCATTTTGGGTCATTTTAGACCATATTCAAACATTTAGCTCATATTTCCACTCTTGTGCCATTTTTCCAACTTTTAGGACCAAGCTAGGTCCTCAAGACACCTTAGCCTATTGACTTAATCTAACTAACAAAACCCTAAATTAAATCAAGCCACTACTATCATATTACACCTAGATCCTCTTGGGACCCTTTATTACCCTCTAGTCTAGCTAGGACTATTACAAGACAAAATGGAAGTAGGACTTTCAATCCTAAGTCCTAGGTGGTGCTACACCATTCTCCCTTAAACAAAAGCAATCAAGTCCCATTGGTGGGGATTGAGTCAGGATCAATGCTTAACCTCTAAAAATCTATCTTTGAGACCCATGTAGTCTTATAATATTTTTTACCTTTCCACTTAACAAGGTATTCCAAGTAGGTTATGTGTCCAGTCTTTTTGGTGACCCGAGAACTCAAAACTTTCTCAGCTTGGAGACTTGGAGTGATTGGTAACTTCATATTTTATAGGTCCTCTACAACTCTAGCATGTTCACTATATTTAATAGGAACTAGTCCTTTATAAGGCACCAAATATGCAATTTTAAACACCAGTGAGATTCCTAGGTCTGTTGGCATGTCTACCTTGTAAGCATTGGGTCCATATTTGGCTACGATGGCACAAGGGCCTATCCTTCTCATTTGAAGCTTGTGTGGGATCCCATTCTATAACCTAGACTTGTTCAAGTGAACCATGACAAGATCTCCCACCTTGAAATATATTTTTTATTTCATCTCATACACCTTTCTCTTGGTCTTGGTGGTGTTATATGTGAGAGCTTGTCTAACTACATCATGGAATTCCTTCATGGGCTGAGCAAAGTCCTCTACATACCCAGTCCTTGCTTCTATGTCTCTAAGTTCCTTGAGTTCATGGATGCCTCTTGGGTGTATCCCATAGACTATCTCAAATGGACTCTTTTCAGTGGTCCTATTAGTGGTATCATTGTAAGCATACTCTATTTGTGCTATAACTTGGTCCCATGTCTGACCATACTCCTTAGTTAGGCATCTTAGAAGGTTTCCCAAGATTCTATTAAGTACCTTAGTCTGCCCATCTATTTGGGGGTGGTATGTAGACCCAAAGGAAAAGTTTGTGCCAATCTTGTGCCACAAAGTTTTTTAAAAATCACTCATAAATGTGGAGTCCCTATCAGATACTATACTTAATGGAAATCCATGGATCTGGACTACTTCTGTAAAAAACAAATTGTTTATGTGGCAAGCATCATGAGTAGTCTTGCATGGAGCAAAGAGAGCCATCTTTCTAAACCTATCCAAAATCACATATATGTTGTCTAATCCCTGCTTGGTCTTGGGAAACCCTACAAAAAATTCCATACTAAGACATTCCCAAGGTCTATGAGGGATAGGAAGGGGTTGTTACAACCCTACATTAGATGAAGTACCTTTGGTATTTTGGAAAACTATGCAAGTATCCACATACCTTCTTATATATTGATTCATCCTATGCTAATACTAAAATATTTGAACCATCTCCAAGGTTTAATGGACTCCAAAATGTCCACTCAAAGACCCATTATGCTTTTCTTGAATGAGGTTCTCCGTCATGGAGCCTCTAGGAACACATAGTTTCCCTCCCCTAAACAAAAGACCTTATTGTATAATGTAATCAACATATTCACTATGGAAATGATTTTTAAATTCCTTGCATATCTTATAAGCTACTGAGAAGCATTCATCCTCTGGATACAAGTCTTTGGAACTTTCTATGCCAATGCTTCTCAATTGAATTTCTTGGACAATCAAGAGTCTCTAGCTTAAGGCATCTTCTACCTCATTTTGTTTTCCTTTCTTGTGCTTTATTTTGAAGGTATAGGCCTGAATGTATTCAACCCACTTCATGTGCTTGTGGCTTAAATTATCTTGTGAGTTGAGAAAGCTTAAATCTTAATTGTCAGTATAAGCCACAAACTCTTTAGGAAGGAGGTAATGTTTTCACTTCCTTAGGGCTTAAACCAAAGCATACAACTCCAAATCATATGAGGAGTGCTTATTTTTGGCTTCACTCAATGTTTCACTATGAAAGGCCATTGGTTTATTCTCTTGTCTTAGGAATTCTCCTATGGAAATGTTGCTAGCATCACACTCAACAGTGAACAACTTCTCAAAGCTAGGTAAAACCAAGATTGGTTGAGTTTCTATCCTTCTCTTCAAGGTTTCAAAACCTTTATCAGCTTGCTCACTCCATTGGAATTTAGCTTTCATGCCCCCTTTGATAGTGTCTATAACCGGTGCACAAATCTAACTGGAGTATCTGATAAATTTCCTATAAAACTAAGCCAATCCATGGGAGCTCCTCACTTCTATAGAAGATTTAGGGGTAGGAAAATTCAAGATTTCTTCTACCTTTCTAATGTCCATTTTCAAGTTACCTTGTGAGATAATAAAGACTAGGTACACCAAATCTTGTTTCATGAACTCAGACTTGTCAAGATTGATGGTGAGCTTCTCTCCATGTAGCTTTTTTAGCACATCTTGTAAATGAACCAAGTGATCCTCCTTGGACTTTCTAAAGATGAGGATATCATCTAAGTACACCACAACCCATTTTCCTATGGATTCCTTCAACACTTTATTCATTAACCTCATGAAGGTGCTAGGGGCATTAGATAACCTAAAGGGAATAACTAGCCATTCATATAGGCCTTATGTGGTATTGAAAGTGGTTTTCCACTCATCTCCCTCCTTAATCCTTATTTGGTGGTATCCACTTTTAAGGGCAATCTTTGAAAACTATTTTTCCCCTCCTAAGAAATCCATCAAGTCTTCAATCCTAGGGATAGGGAACCTATACCTTATGGTAATTCTATTAATGAACCTAGAGTCAGTACACAACCTCCAAGTTCCTCCTCTCTTTGGTGCTAGGACTATAGGGACAACACAAGGGCTGATTCTTTTTCTTACGAGGCCTTGATCAAGTAGTTCTTGTATTTGTTTGGCTAATTCCTCATTTTGTTGAGGGGTCATTTTATATGCAACTTTTTTAGGTAGGGAGGCTCTTGGAATAAAGTCAATTTTATGGCTTATGGCTCTTTTAGGGGGTAGGATGGATTTATTTCCATCACTCACTATGTCCTTGTATTTTTCTGACAATCCTTGAACTTCTTTGGGCACCTCAAGCTTCTTGACTTATTTCTCCTCTTTGGGCTTCAACACCAAAGCATACCCCACTCCTTCACCTTCCTCCAAGGTGTTTAGCAACTCTTTCTCTCCTACCAAAAGTACATTAGGACCAACTGGTTTCACTTCTCCCTCTTCAAGAATGGACTAAATTCTAAAGTTAACTCCATATTTCTTGAATGAGTAGGATTTCTTGGCTCAATCATGGATAGTTTTCTTATCAAATTACCATGGTCTCCCTAGTAAGAGATGGAAAGCATCCATAGGTAAAACATCACATAACACTCTATCCTTGTACCTTCCAATGGTGAAGTCTACCCAAGCTTGATCATTTAACAAAACATTTTGACCCTTATTCAACCATGTGACTCTATAGGGATTTTTGTGTGTAATCCTTTGAAGATTTAGTTTGCTAACTACTTCATTGGAGACTATGTTGTTTGTGGACCCAGAGTTTATGATAATATTGCACACTTTGCCCAATATTTTGCATTTTATCCTGGATAAAGACCTCCTTTGACTAGAATCCTCCTTGATTGGTTCCTGAATCAATTTCCCTCTTATCATGAGATTATCCCCTACTTCTAAATCTAGGGATACTTCTACAAGCTTGCTACTTGAAGACTCTTCTTGAAGATAGTTCACTCTCTTCTCTCCACCTTGTGAAGTAGTTCCTTTCTCAAGGAACCTATATGGTGGATGTCCATATTGGTGGAAATTATAGCATTTAATGGAAGAGAATTAGGATCCTCTTTCTTGGCCACCTAACCATCCTCTAAAATTATTATTTGATCCTCTACCTCTATTATTGTAGCCTCCTTTGCTACTAGAGACTTCTGATTGCTGCTCAGTGAGTTTGGTGTCACTTTGAGTTCTTGGATCTTAGGTTCTTCATCCATAGCTACCTCTATGGCTCCTATTATCTCTACCCCTACCTCTACCTTGGCTACTTGAGTCATGTCTCTTTTTAAGCTTCTCTTCTAACCTTAAGAGCCAATTTAAAGCATTGAAGAACTATTTTGGGGCTTAATAGGCTTATTTATTCTTGGATATTCCATCTCAGGCCATTTTGGTATCTAGCCACCTTTAGGCTCTCTTCTTCCGCCACATATGATCTCAGGAAATTTTTTTGAAATTCCTCAGTTTAGACACTGACTTCTTGATCCTCTTGTCTCCAATTTTGCCTCTTTTTATGAAACTACACTTCATAGTCATCTAGTAGGTATGCTTCCCTAACGTTTTCCACCATACCTTTCCAATTAGTTATGGAGTTCTTCCCTTCTTTCACCCTTTCATCCTGCACAAACTTCCACCAAGTGAGGGAAGCCCCTCTCATCCTTACTTTTTCTACCCTGACTCTCTGAGCTTCACTAATGCTCTCACATTCAAAGTGGTTTTCCATACCCTCAATCCACTCCATAACCATCTCAGCTTCCATATTTCTACTAAAAAGTGGCATTACTTCTAATGACTTGCTGCTCATAGCTTTGAGTTCCTTCAAGAAGGGTTATTCAACTAATACAAGGTCTGGTTTAGGGATCTTATCTTCCTATGCCACCTCTTTACCCTTTCCTTCATTCTCTTTTAGCTTCTCACTCATCAATTCAGCCTTTTCTTCCACCTCTTCTAGCTTGTCTCTAAGAGTTGCCATTTATTTCCGGAGTAACCTATTCTCCTCTCTCTTCTCTATGATTTCTCTAGAAAACTCAACATTGGGTGCCATGACTAAATCACCCATTGATTCTGACATATACTTTATCCCAAACCTTATTAGGCTCTAATACCAATCTAATAGGATCACTGTAGGTGTTTAGTAGACTTGGATTAGGATCACTAAGACTCCTAACTCTCCAAACTCCAAATAGATTGATCATGGGTATTACAAGGCTTCACCTTCTTCTCTAAGGACTCTCTCAAGGTCCTCCACTTAAACAATTCACACTTAAACTCCTAGGTGATCTATCACTGATTAAAGGTTCTTGTCTCTTCATAACCAATACTCCTTCCAAATGCTCTTTACCTCTTTAGCAAGTTGGAAATTCTTGAAGGGGTGTGGAGGTAGTAAAATCTTATGTTTTTTTCACTTCTTGACCCATTTGGTCAAGGTATCTACCATTCTACCTTACCGATCTTCTCAAAATATTTGATTAAGCCTTGTAACCCTAGAGCCCCAAATTAGGTCTCCTAGTTCGGGTTTTTAGGAATTTTTGCAAAAACTTCCAGAAGGTCCTTCCAAAAAAGTTTTGGATTCTTTGTACATATGGGATTCTCTCATGGATTTTTTGGGTCTTGGGGTCTCATACCTGTGTACAATTCCCTAACACAATAACAAGGGTTTTACAAGGGTTTTAGTGGATTCTAGGAGCCCACTGCATAAAGTAAGGTTTGGCTTGTTAAATGGATTGATAAAGCCCTATGATCTCCATAAAAGTAATTTATGATATTCTTATTGGTTTCTAAAGTCTTGGAGTGTTTATTTTGAATCACCCATGCAAGCAAAACAACTTTCTCACCTCCTTGTCCCTAGCTAGGAAATGACAGTGCTCACCTAGGGCAAGGTCTTAAAATTGGTCGTGCTTATTGCTAGACCTCCACAAGAGATATATACAATATAAATAGGATCCTCTTCCATACCCCAACTAGATGTGATGAATACACAATAGTTTTTAATGGGAATACATGATTCTACACCAAGCTATACATAGGTCAGTGAACTAGATAAGACAAAAGAAATAAACTAAGACTACCAAACAACCTAAAAAACACACAAAATTGTAAAAAAAAGAAATAAAACACTAAATTTGGATTGAATCCTTCTTCACAAGAGAAAACAATTACATTAGATGCTACTGTTGCATGAAAACCTCAGACTGTGTCCACAAAAACATGTAACAATGTTAAGATTCTTAAAACCAAAAATTTAAAAATGATGCTAACCTCAGGATTTGAGCCTTTTAGGGCTTATATAGAATCTATCCTCAAGGTCTTAGGTTTTTGGGACCCATATTGACCTAAAACCTAGGTTGGTCCTTTTAGGACAAAAGTTGCCATGCAACTTTGCAAAATTGCAAAAGTTGTCATGACAAATTTTTAGCAACTTTTACAAATTTGCTCATTTCCTTGCTCAAACCACACAAATACTCATAAAAAGCTATTAAAACCTATCTAAGGCCATTTTGGGTCATTTTAGACCAATTTCAAACATTTATCTCATATTTCCACTCTTGTGCCCTTTTTCCAACTTTTAGGACCAAGCTAGGTCCTAAGGACACCTTAGCCTATTGACTTAATCTAACTAACACAACCCTAAGCTAACTCAAACCACTACTCTCCTACCACACCTAAGTCCTCATGGGACCCTTTGTTACCCTTTGGTCTGGCTAGGACTAGTACAAGCCAAAATAGAAGTAGGACTTTCAAGCCTAAGTCCTAGGTGCTCTTGCACCACCTAACCTCTAAGGTACCAAGTGGGATAGTTAAATTTGACCCTAACTACCCTCTAGAAGCTTACTTGACCCTCCAGAGCCTTACTTGAAGTTTGATGTAGCCCAAACCCTTCAAGAATAACAATTAAAAAAATGCACAACATAGAATTTCAGAACTCCAAACTCTTCATTAATCTTCTCCAACTTACTCTACCTCTAAAATGAAAGAAAAAATGCTACTTATTACAATTCCAAAAATTACCATATTTGGTAGATTTTTGAGAAAATTAGATTTTTCCATTTTTGGTAATTTTCAAAATCCATCCTAGGAATCTTGATTTTTTCCCAAGAAAAGCCCCCAACTAAGGCAAGATGAATCTCCAACTAATCTATGAAATCATAAACCTGATTTCAAATTTATTACAAAAGACAACTTTCTAAAAAATGGAAAAAAACACAAAAGCCAAATTTAGAGGCCAAGATGAAATTTTTGGCTCCCAAAAAAGGTTGAAATGGCCACCTATCAATCTGAGCTCCATCAACAATCCAAATAACTCCTCGCGAAACTCCCTGTAAAATTTTAGCCAAAACCCACATCCGATCAAAAGTTATGACCCTGATCAGAAGTAAATTTTGACCAAAACCCACATATGAGTCAACTGCTCATTGTTGTCATGTAACTTATGTCTCACATCTTCCTGTAACTAGTGGAGTTGTTCTGCAAAGGCTTCTCCATCATCACTGACTCTATCACCCAAGGGAAGTTGCACCAAATTGAGAACACCCTAAGGATTTCGACCATAAACAACTTGAAATGGTGACTTACTAGTTGATCTTTCCACTGAGCTATTATAAGCCAATTCCGCCTGGGGCAATACCAAATCCCATTGTTTGGGCTTCTCTCCAACAATGCATCACAACAAATTACCCAAAACTTCAATTGACCACTTATTTTTTCCCATCAATTTGTGGATCATAAGAACTAATAAATTGTAACTTTGTTGCCATCTTCTTCCATAAGGTCCTCCAAAAATGACTCAAGAACTTAGTATCCCAATCAGAGGTGATCATTTTTGGAACCCCGTGCAATCTAACTATTTTAGAAAAGAATAATTTGGCCTTCCTAGTGGCATCACTAGTTTTCTTACAAGCAATGAAATGAGCCATTTTTAGAATCTATCGACAACCAAAAAGATAGAGTCATTAACTCACTGTGTATGTGGCAGTCCCAATACAAAATCCATACTCAAGTCTGTCCATGATCCTACTAGTACTGGTAAGGGCATGTACAATCCGATGTTCTAGGAGTGCCCTTTGGCTACTTGACAAATTTGACACCTTTCCACAAACCTCGTTATATCTCACTTCATCTTTGGCTAGTAGTACTTATCTACTACCAAGGCTATTGTTTTATCCTTCCCAAAATGCCCAACCATACCACTGCTATGAAATTCTCTAATAATGGTTTCCTGCATTGAGCCTACAGGAATGCACAACTATTTTCCCTTGAATAAATAACCATCTTGCATAAGATACTCACCTTGAATAGTGTTTGTGTACCCAGACATTAGATTCTTCAAGTGATCAAAAACTTCCCAAAAGTCACTATCAAAATCATACAAGTCTTTGATTGCATCAAAGCCAACTACTTCTATTTCCATGATGGTCAGAAACACAACTTGCCTACTCAAGGTATCTACAACTTGATTTTGTTTCGCTGATTTATGCTTCAGAACAAAAGTAAACCCTTGTAGGAAAGAGACTCATTTTGCATGTCTATTGCTCAATTTCTTTTGTGTGTTCTAGTATTTTAGAGCAATATGGTCTGTAAACATCACAAATTATTTGGGTACTAGATAATGCTTCCAATGTCTCAAAGCTTGGATAATTGCATGGAACTCTATATCATATGTAGAAAATTTCTTTAGCACATCATTCATCTCATCACTAAAAAAGGCAATGGGCCTACCTTCTTGGCTGAGTACAACACCAATGCCCACATGTGAGGCATCAAAGTCCACTTCAAACACTTTATCAAAATCTGGTAGGGCCAATATAGGAGCTTCAGTGACCTTCTTCTTTAGATATTAGAACTCTCTTTATCCTCTTTGGTCCATGAAAACTCTTGACCCTTATTGCAGTCTGTCACAAGTGCTACAATGTTGTTGAAATTGTGAATGAACTTTCTTTAAAATGTAGCCAAGCCATGAAAACTTCTCACCTCGGTGATACTACATGGACTACGCCATTCAAGAATTGCTCAAAAATTCTCTGGATCCATCTTGACACCATCTACAGAAATGACAAATCCCAAAAAAAAAAATAATTCTTGCATGAACCTACACTTCTTCAAATTAGCATAGAGTTTCTCTCTTCTTAATACCCCCAATATGATCCTCAAGTGTTGCAGATGTTCTTCCCTTCCCTTACTAAAAATTAGTATATCATCAAAATAAACTACTACAAACTTACCAATGTATGGACGCAACACAGTATTCATGAGTCTCATAAAAGTACTAGGAGCATTTGATAAACCAAAAGGCATAAATTTCCATTCATACAAACCATCCCTAATTTTGAAAGCAGTTTTCCACTCATCCCCTTCTCAGATGCAGATCTGGTGGTACCCACTTCATAGATCAATCTTAGTGTAATGTGTTTCTCCAATAAGAACATCCATCATATCATCCAAACAAGGGATAGGAAAGCGATACCTGATGGTTATCCTATTGATTTCTCCACTGTGTATGCACATCCTCCATGTTTCATCTTTCTTTGGGGTTAATAATGTTGGGACAACACATGGGCTCATGCTTTCCTGCACTAAACCTTTATGTATGATCTCAGTTACCTATTTGTTCAATTTTGCATGCTATTTTGGACTCATCTGTAAGCCACCTGATTGGGAAGACTTTCTCCTGGAATAATATCAATATGATGCTGGATATCTCATTTTGGGGGGAGTCCATTAGGTAGTTCCTCTCAAATGATGCTTGAATATTCTTCCAACACCATAGCTACCTCTGGTAGTATTTTTAAGTCTTCCTCTTTCCCTTATTGCACTCCCAATTCATAACAATAACATGCTATTACTTTCATCTCCCTGACAAGTTCCTTTTCAGATAGCATACTTTCAACCTTTCCATCATCCCTGAGAGGTAACACAATTACTTTAGATCCATCCTTCCAGAAGGTGTAAGTATTATTTTCCCCATTATGAATAACCTTTCTATCATACTACTAGGGCCGACCTAAGAGTACATGGCATGCATCCACTGGGATCACCTCACACCATAACTCATCCTTGTAGACTTTTCCTATGGAAAATTTAACAAGGAACCTCTTATCTTTTGTAACTTCATTGCCCTTTTTGAACCATGTGATCCGATAGGGATGAGGGTACTTTTCACAGTAGAGATTTAGTTTCTCCACCATTTCTTTACAAACCATATTCTCACAACTGCCTCCATCAATAATTACTTGACATAGCTTTCCACCTGAGGTACACCTTGTTCATAATATGTTAGTTCTGAGCCATGAATCATCAGTGCCTTTCTCCTCTACATCCTCCTTCATGGGAATAATCATTATCATCCTCATCATGAGACTTTCTCTGATATCTAAAGACACTTCTTGTTTAGATCCTTCATTGTCAACCTGGGCTAGCTTCACTCAGGATGGCCCTCCTTGATTTCCATCTTGCATGTTAAAATTGGAACACTCAAAGGCCCTATGTCCTTCTTCTCCACATCTGAAACAAGTGAATGACCTTCTTTGTCATTCACATCCTCTTCCATTACCATAGCCTCTACCACATTGAAATCCCCTTCCTCTTTGTTGGTTTGATAGAGTCTGACGAGATTCTTATTTCTCACTTCCTTGACTGGAACTTGAGCCTCCTCAATATGGATTTGATATACCCCTTCATCCTCCTCTATTCCTCTGATTGTACTACCTATTTATTTTTCTTCATCCTTTAGAGACAACTAATAGGCATCCTCCATGCAATTGATTCAATGCATGCTTAGCTCATCCTGAATAGTGAATTTCAAACCATTCACATACCTTGCATCCATATATTTGTTAATTTATTGATGTTCTATTTAGATGTACAACTTTTAAAATTCATCTATATAATCTTTCACATAAGATAAATTATGTTTTGAATTCTAAAACCTTCGGAAGATTTTTTGAGCATAATCCACATGTAAGAACTTTTCTCTCAAACTTTTCTCCATTTTTCTCCATGTCTTGATTTTATTCTTTCCTTTCTTTGTTTATTCTTTTTGGAGATGATCCCACCAGATCATCACATGTTCCTTTAACTTGGTGCATTTAAACTTCATCTTCTTTTCTTATATCATAGACTTCCATTTAAAAAAATTTCCCATCTCGTTCAACCAATCTATCAATTCCTATGGCTTAAGACTGCCTACATAGTTTGAAACATCAACCTTGATCACTTAATTTTTTCCCTTTAAGGCTCTGAGAATATTCTCTTCGAAACTCGCTCCTTCTTCTTGTCCTTCATCTTCTCAGATCACCTCTCCATCAGATTCATTTCCTCATCTTTGTAATTTTTAATTTTCCAATCGATTTGTGAGTTCTTCTACTTGTCTTTGAAAACTTATCATATATCTCTACATTTGGGTAAGACCTCTTCCTCTTCCTCTCCCAGCCATCATCCTTCTCTAATACCAAATGATGTAGCCAAAACCCTTCAAGAATAATAATTTAGAAAATGTACAACATAGAATTTCAAAACTCCAAATTCTTCATTAATCTTCTCCAACTTACTCAACCTCTAAAATGAAAGAAAAACTACTACTTATTACAATTCTAAAAATTACCATATTTGATAGATTTTTAGGAAAATTATATTTTTCCATTTTTGGTAATTTTAAAAATCCATCCTAGGAATCCTATTTTTTTCCCAAGAAAAGCCTTCAACTAAGGCAAGATGAATTTCCAACTAATCTACGAAATTAGAAACCTCATTTCAGATTTATTACAAAAGACAACTTTCTAAAAACTGGAAAAAACACAAAAAGCCAAATTTGGAGGCCAAGATGATATTTCTGGCTCCCAAAAAAAGGTCAAAACAGCCACCTATTGAGCTAAGCTCCATCGGCAATCCAAATAACTTCTCCTCGCGTAACTACCTATAAAATTTTAGCCAAAACCCACCTCCGAGTCAAAAGTTATGACCCTCAGAAGTAAATTTTGACCAAAAACCACATATGAGACAACAACCTTGATCCTTGGATGCTCTTGCATCAAAGTTAACCTATGATTTCAACTAAATTTGACTCAATTAAATGTTTCCTATCCTTGGGGTAAGAATGGGAACTCTACAGGTTAACCCTCTAGTTGGTTTCATACTTATCCTAGTGATAATGAAAATACATGCCAACACAACTCACACATGTGTCAAGTGACACTTCACAAAAACACATATGGCATGACTAATCACACAATTAAAATTTAATATTAAAACAAAACCATGCAACATTACATTTACAAATAAAATACATGACAAAATGGTTTTTGTCTCTTTATTAGACAGAACCTTAGTTTCACTGAATTAACATAGATCCATTTTTAGAACCTTAGTTTCACTGATTCCCCATTTTTAGAACCATGGTCAATCTCCTACTCCTTCAATGGAAACATCAGTAGTCCAAGAAACAACCATACAAAACATAGCAAGATAAATGATATCAATCAAACACATATTAACTAGCACTTTCATTTTCCAATGATTCATCATAACTTTAAACAACATTTGCATTTAATCCCATATGCATAAACATGAATTCCTAAATCAATTTTGCATCATAATAACATCTAATAGATCCATCATAGTGCATCATAAAATCATAATCTTAAACATAAAAGTTATCTGAATTAACTATCATAAACCATCACATAAGTGTATTATCATCATAATCAAAGTGTTCAATAAACATAGCATAGGATCTATCAAATCTTCAAATAATAACATATGTCCAATAAGTCTAAGTATCTCAAAATAAAGAATACACTAAAGAGTCTAGTAAATAAAATCAATGTTGAACTATGACGGGTTGGGGTAGGCCTCACATCCTCCCCCTCTAGGTATGAACATCCTCTTGGAGTTCATCAAAGAGGTGGGGGGTACTGAGATCTCATCTGTGTTGCATCCTCCCATGAAACTGTAACCTTGTCATAACAATCCCACAGGACCTTAACCTGGTCTAGCTCTCTGCCTCAAAGGAACAGCATCCATCATACCAATATACAAATGGGCTCCAAAGCTAGTTGTCCATGAGACTCCACCTAAAATGAATCCCAATCTATAACATGAGACTCATCATAAATGTACTTCCTCAAAACTAAAACGTGAAATACATCGTGGATGAGTGGTAGGATAAGTGACAAGGCTAGATGATAAGAAACTAGTCCTATCCTCTCTAGGATCTCAAAAGGTCCAAAAAAAAGAGGTGCAAACTTAGAGCCCTTGCCAAAATGGATTGGACTCTTATATATTCACACTCTCAAGAATACTCTATCTCCAACCGTGTAAGCTCGATCTATCCTCTTCGCATCTGCATACTTCTTCTATCTTTCCTAGGCCTCTCTAAGATGTTGCCTAATCAAGGTCATTTTCTGATCCATATCTTTGACTAACTCTATTCCAATGGAGAATATATCCTATATCCTATCCCAACTCAGTGGTTTCCTGCATGGTCTACCATATAGATCCTTCTAAGGAGGCATACCTTATGATGTATGATGCCCATTTTTATAGGAAAACTTGACTAGGTATAGGTACTCCTCCCACCGGGTATGATCATCCATTACATACATTCATAACATGTCTTCTAACACCTAATTGACCTTTTAAGTCTATCCATTTGTCTTAGGGGGATAGGTTTTCACTAAAATTTAGCCTAGTGCCCATAGCTTCTTGTAACTCTCTCCAAAAAGATGAAGTGAAAAGAGAATCTCTATCTGAGATGATCTAACAAGGTACACCATCAAGTCTGACTATATCTCACAAGAATACCTGTGCCATTGGTGGTATGGTGAAGGTAGTACACACGGGTGAAAAGTGAGCCACCTTGATCAACCTGTTAATAGGGAGGTTGGGAGATCTAATCACAAGCTCTTGCCTAGGTCTCACAAGTGACCTTGAGGTGTTCTCTACTAACACCTAATGACTTATAGGATCTCCTTTGTGGCTTGATCCCATGGTCCACTTGACCAAACCAACTATCAAGTAAAAATTACCAAGACAGGTTAAATCCTTGGTGCTCTTCTTCCTTCATACACACATTGACCCTTAATGACATCTAAGGGCTCACCATCTCTAATATTAGCATATAGTCTTGTAGAGGTGAGGATGTGTTTAAACATGTCTCATTTGGTTCATTTATAGGTCTTGGAGGTCTTACCTCCATTATATTTCTTACTGATCTCATAGTTCCTTCACAAAATAGGGCTACAAGGAAGAGCCCCAATTAGACCTCCTATTCTGAGAAAATAGGGCTTTTATTTCAAATGATTCCAAAGAAGCCTAAAACTTAATTGTGGATTCTTCAATATCCAACCTCTCAAGGACTTTGGAGGTTTTAGGGTTTCACTATGTTGTACAATCCCCTAACCAAAAATAAGTGTTTTGGGATGGTTTTAGGCATTCTCTAATTGCATGGCTTGTTTAGAAGTCTTGGGTAACCAAATGGATTGGTTTGACCCTCTCCTCTCAATAATTTCTTGGCAAGTACCTTTCCTTTGACCTCCAATCCCTAATTGGTGGCTTCTTGTACACCTCTTCAAGTTATATCTGGTGTGTCTCTATCTCTCCTAGCCTGGCTCACCATAGGCTCACCTAGGGCATGACTATAAATGTTTTCAAAGCTTTCTAGGGCACATGCTCCTGTATAAGATATATACATGGAGTCTACTCACTATTTCCAAGAGGTCGTAAAGATTGAATGGTGGGATAGTGAGTTAGATCCTCATTTCACACACCTTCTTGGTTTGAACCAATGAACAGGGAAAAGATAAAGATTTGATGCCAAACAAGAAAATAACTGCAAACTCCTAATATAATGATAGATAATTTAAGGAAAGTTACTAAACTAAAAACTCTATTGAATTTAGTCCATTACATAACTCAAAACATTCTTCTTCAATTCACTGATTACAAAGATACATAAACTTCCACACACTGTTCACACTTCCAAAACTAAAGCATTGTACACAATATTCTCCAACCTCAGGATCTGGTCCAAAAATGACTTAAATAGTGTGAGTTTTGTCTTAGGATTCCATTAGGGCACTCCAAGGTCATTTTAGGGTGTTTGGACAATTTTGTCTGAGCAACTTTGAAAAGTTGCAAAAGTTGCTAAGCAAATTTTTGCAACATTTTTACAACTTTCTCACATTTGGCAAACCAAAGACTTTGGATAAGTCCTAGAGAGTTCTAGACTCCATGCTAGATTCAAATATGACTTCTCATACACCCTAGACCCTATGAAATTATAGTGACATCATCTAATCAACAAATAACCAAGAAAGAGACTTAAACATTTAAGCCTCAAGATTGCAAAGACCTAAGACCTAGGACCTATTTAAACCTTTAATCCCTATTGGATCCCACACTATGGTCAACATGACCTTAGGAAAATATCACACATGCCAAAGATAGCTGCAAAAAAAAACAAGAGATGGATTGGATCAACCAACCCTTGGGTGCTCTTGCACCATGCTCCCCCTCTACACAAAAGAAGTTAAGGCACAGTAGGGGATATAAGAGAAGGATCAATGCTCAACTATTTGAAGTTGATTTCCTCCACCTAGGTAGCTTCAAATTTAGGGTGGTCCTTCCACTGTACCAAGTGGTCCATGTAGACCCTATGTCTAGTTTTCTTCTTCACTCTAGACTCCAATTTCTTCCATCCTTGAGGTTTGGTTTGAGGAGGTATGGCCACTATACTGACATCTGAAAGTACCTCCTGATGGTTTTGGCTGATCTCAGACAATAGTCCCTTGTACTTGACTAGGTCTACAATGTTGAAGACCGGTGAGATGGCTATATCTAGAGGAAGTTCCACTCTATATGCATTGGCTCCATACTTGGCCAAAATTTTACAAGGTCCTACCCTATTCATATGAAACTTAGTAGGAATTCCCTTCTGTAATATAGACTTGTTCAAATGAACCATAGCATAGTCACCTACTAAAAATTGGACATCTCTCCTCTTCTCATCCACTTTGGCTTTTAGCTTTTGAGTTTATTCTACTAGGGTCTTTTTGACTTTTTCTTGGATTTCCTCCATAGTTTGGGACAATTCTTCTACATGCCCACTTCTATAATCCATATTGCCTAAATCTATGAGTTCATTCACTCCTCTTGGGTGCATCCCATACACTATCTCAAAAGGGCTCTTTCTAGTGGTTTGGTTCACACTTTCATTGTAGCAATAATCTAATTGAGGGAGGAATAAGTCCCATGTCTGTCCATAATCCTTGGTTAGGAACCTTAGCAAGTTACCCAATACCCTATTCATCACTTTACTTTGATCATCTGTTTGGGGATGGTAAGCTGAACCAAAAGATAAGTTAGTACCCAATCTGCTCCATAGGGTCTTCCAAAAATGGCCCATGAATTTCTCATCCCTATTTGACACAATGCAAAGAGGAATTCCATGGATCATCACAACCTCCTTGAAAAAGAGATGAGCTATGTGGCTAGCATCATGAGTTGTCTTGCAAGGGATAAAGTGACTCTTTTTGCTAAATCTATCTACCACCACATAGATGTTATCCAACCCTATCTTGGTCTTAGGAAGCCCCACTATGAATTCCATGTTGATGCACTCCCATGGCCTATTTGGAATGGGTAAGGGCTGGTATATGCCTACATTTCTTTCTCCTCCTTTTTCCTTCATGCATATAACACACTGCTCCATACATCTCCTCACATCACTAGGTAGTTTAGGCCAATAGTAGAACCTTTGGACTAACTCCATTGTCTTGTTTATGCCAAAATGGCCACTAAGAATCCCATTGTGTTTCTCTTGAATGATATTTTTGCACATTGACCCCTTGGGAACACATAACTGATTCCCTTTAAACAATAGTCTACTCTACAAGTTCTATTCAACAAACTGACTGTGAAAATGGTTTTGAAAATCAGAGCATACCTTGTAAGCCTTTGAGAAGTTTTCATCATCCTTTTAGAGGTCCTTGAAGATGTCTATACTATTACTTTGGATTTGGACTTCCTTGACTATCAACAACCTCCTGCTCAATGCATCTACCACCTTGTTCATTTGCCTCTTCTTGTGTTTAATAGTAAAGGTAAAGGCCTGCAGATAGTCCATCCATCTTAGGTGTCTATATCTTAGTTTCTCATATGTGTTGATGTATCTCAAGGCTTGGTTGTCTATGAAAACCAAAAACTCTTTAGGAAGAAGGTAATGCCTCCACTTCCTAGGTAACTGCACTAAGGCATATAACTCCAAGTCATAGGCTGAGTATTTATTCTTAGCTTCATTGAGCTTCTCACTAAAGAAGGCTATGGGCCTACCTTCTTGACTTAACACTCCTCCAACTACTTTCCCACTTATATAACACTCCAAGGTGAATAACTTATCAAAGCTTGGTAGTGGTAGGATAGGTTGGGTGGCTACTTACTATTTCAACTTCTCAAATGCCTTGCTTGCTTCTTGAGTCCATTTGAATTTGGTCTTCAACCCACCTTTGTGTTGGCAAGTGATGTTCTGAGAGAACTGAGAATCACTTAAGGGTTGTGATTTATGGAAATACTTATGTTACGGTGATAGCCTAAAGTAAGTATGAGTGTTGGAGACACAGTCATGAAAATGACTAAGTATGGAATCAGATTTACAAAGTACTACAAAACTATTTTAGATAGTGAAGATAGTATATGCTATATGATGGATTGTGAACTTAGAGGAAGAAATTTTGGGATATGTATGACCTTTCATTAAGGTCGCATGTTTTTGTATATTAATATCAATTAGTTATAGTGATATGAAGGCATGCAAAGACAAAGGAAAAGTGAAACAGGGCATATGATCAGTCGCGATGATTAAGGGATTGCTAGATGGAATGGTAACGTGATAAGTCAGATAAAGATTGTATATTTTTGACACTTTGGTAATACAAGATCACTCACATAGTATTTATTATTTGCATTAGTAATTATTATCACTAGTAAATTTGACCCACTTTTTAGACCAACATTTCCAACCAAGTTATAAAATGATTTGCCATGGTCGGTTTATAGAAGAAAATTTTGATTTTTTTTTACTTTTATTCCTGTGTTGATCGGAATTATGACCCTAAATAGTGGTCATAATTCCAACCAACACGGGAATAGAAATTTTTTTTTAAAAGTCAAATTGTATACATATATCTCGCCTACTGACACATTTCATTTTGGCATAGTCTGCGAGAAAAGGAGTGTTGAAGGAGGTGGTATAAGGAGGGAATTTGTATGTCGACACCCCCTATGTGCATCTACTTTAAGTTTTGGCATCTCCTTATCTTCCACATTACTATTCTCAAACCTGAGCAAGCATCAAGAGGAATAGGCATTCGATTTCAACCATTTCATTGTAGCCTTGGTAAGAGATTCAATTCTTTTGGCATTTGCTTAATGAAGGGTACATTTTTTTTTTTTTCAAATTGTTTTAATTTGTCATGGGTTTGAAACCCTAATCTATGCACTTCTCATGGTGCCCCTTGTAAATTTAAATTCATCGCAAACATTTTGGGGATTTTTTTTTTCATGTTCAGGACATGATTTTTTGTTAGGGACTAAGAGCACATGATTATTTTCTATCTGCAACTAAGGGCACACAATTAACAGAGATTTTATTCTAAATTTTTAATAGTTCACAATTAAACAAAGTTTCATTGGCTTCTGATTGAGTTTTTAATAGCTTTTATTTTTCACACTTCTGTGATATTCAACCACTTATTCAACATTTTTTTACAATGAAACCAAAAGTAGCATCAATTTTACCTTGAACTCAGTTGATGAGGAAACAAAGAACCCACCCTTAGTTGACTACTCTGTATCTCTAGAAATTGAATACCATTAGAAGTGGAAATTCATGGACCACTTCTAATGGTGTTCATGCCACTTCTAATGGTGGCATGAACACCATTAGAAGTGCAAAGATTAGGGTTTCAAACCCGTGACAAATGAAACAAAGGGCACACAATTAACAGAGGTTTTATTCTAAATTTTTAACAGTTCATAGTTAAACAAAGTTTCATTTTCTTGCAATTGAGTTTTTAATAGCTTTTATTTTCCAAACTTCCATGATATTCAACCAATTATTCAAAAAAAATTTACAATGAAACCAAAAGTAGCATCAATTTTACATTGAACTCAATTGATGAAGAAACAAAGAACCCACCCTTAGTTGACTTCTCTGTATCTCTGGAAATTGAACACCATTAGAAGTAGAAATTCACGAACCACTCCTAATGGTGTTCATGCCACTTCTAATGGTGGTGTGGACACCATTAGAAGTGCAAATATTAGGGTTTCAAATCCGTGACAAATGAAACAAAGGGCACACAATTAACAAAGGTTTTATTCTAAATTTTTAACAGTTCACAGTTAAACAAAGTTTCATTGGATTTTGATTGAGTTTTTAATAGCTTTTATTTTTTGCACTTCTGTGATATTCATCCACTTATTCAACATTTTTTTACAATGAAACCAAAAGTAGCATCAATTTTACCTTGAACTCAGTTGATGAGGAAACAAAGAACCCACCCTTAGTTTACTGCTTTGTATCTCTGGAAATTGAACACCATTAGAAGTGGAAATTCATAGGCCACTTCTAATGGTGGTGTGAACACCATTAGAAGTGCAGAGATTAGGGTTTCAAACCTATGACAAATGAAAACAATTTGAAACAAATGTACCCCTTGTAAATTTGAATTCATTGCAAACATTTTGCGGGGTTTTTTTTTCCATGTTCAGGACACAATTTTTTGTCATAGACTAAGAGCACATCATTATTTTTAGTCTGAAACTAAGGGCACACAATTAACAGAGGTTTTATTCTAAATTTTTAACAATTCATAGTTAAACAAAGTTTCATTGGCTTGCGATTGAGTTTTTAATAGCTTTTATTTTCCGCACTTCCGTGATATTCAACCACTTATTCAACAAGATTTAATATGGATTTAAATGATCTAGTCAGGTTACAGTTATTTAAAAGTCAAATTTTATACATGTATCCTGCCTACAGGAATATTAATTTGGCATAGTCCATAAGAAAAGGAATGCTAAAGGAGGCAGTATAAGGTAGGAAGTTGCACTAGGTCCACACCCATCCACTCATGTCAAGATCTTGTCCAAAATCATGTTGAAATATCCATTGACCTAAATCAAGATCCTTCCCTCTCACTTCCTTCGTTACATAATCACTTTTGGAGTATATTCTAAAGTCCTTTCATCCAAGAATATGTAAGTCCTTGGTGTTATTGACTTACATTTGCTTGGATTCAAGGACTTTAGAATATACTCCAAAAGTGATTATGTAATGAGGAAGTGAGAGGGAAGGATCTTGATTTAGGCCAATGGATATTTCAACATGATTTTGGACAAGATCTTGACATGAGTGGATGGGTGTGGATGGTGGGATGGGGGGTGTATTGGTGAAGAGTCTTGGTGAGTTTAAGCCTTTTGAAGCACTTGGCATGCAAACAATATTTTTCTTGAAGAACCAATGATTTCCTAGGCTCTATCAAATAGTTGGCAAGCAATGATGTATTCAATATTTCTAAAGTGCTTCAAAAGGCTTAAACTCACCAAGAATCTTCACAATACTTCTAAGTGATATATTTGGTGTTATTGAATTACATTTTCTTGGCTTCACAAGATCTTGACATGAGTGGATGGGTGTGGATGGTGGGTGTATTGGTTAATGTGATCTTCTTGTGAAGACATAGTCTGGTGTTTATATTATTAAACTCTCTATTCAATGCAAAATTGATAGGAAAAGCATTCATTGATTGGTATTATAAGTTTTGATCATTCCATATACTGATTATATTATTTTGAAGTCTTAAAATCAAAGAATTTCAGTCCTTTTATTGACTGTACCTGAACAGTGCTTGGCGTGCAAATAATCTTTGTCTTGAAGAACCAATGATTTCTTGGGCTCTGTCAAATAGTTGGCAAGCAATGATGTATTCAATATTTCTAAAGTGCTTCAAAAGGCTTAAACTCGCCAAAACTCTTCACAAGACTTCTAAGTGATATATTTGGTGTTATTGACTTACATTTTCTTGGATTCAAGGACTTTAGAATATTGACTTACATGGGGGGTGTATTGGTGTAGGGCACCTAGGCCATTTAGTTTTGCTTTAGGACTTGAGTTCTATATTTTGTTTTTTTTTGTTATAAAGGATGTCTTCTAAATTCCTAGACCATCCTATGGTTTGGTTTTAGTCCTTTTGTGGAGGTGTGTATGGTCGAAGAAGACAATGTAATGAACTACCAAGCAATAAACTTTTAATTCTTTACAAACAGTCATTTTTATGCTCATGAAGACATAGTCTGGTGTTTCTATTATTAAACTCTCTATTCAATGCAACATGATAGGAAAAGCATTCATTGATTGGTATTATAAGTTTTGATCATTCCATGTACTAATTATATTGTTTTGAAGTCTTAAAATCAAATAATTTCAGTCCTTTTATTGATTGTTCTTGTACAGTGCTTGGCGTGCAAACAATCTTTGTCTTGAAGAACCAATGATTTCCTAGGCTCTGTCAAATAGTTGGCAAGCAATGATGTATTAAATATTTCTAAAGTGCTTCAAAAGGCTTAAACTCACCAAGACTCTTCACAAGAATTCTAACTGATATATTTGGTGTTATTGACTTACATTTTCTTGGATTCACAAGATCTTGACATGAGTGGATGGGTGTGGATGGTGGGTGTATTGGTCAATGTGATTTGCTCGTGAATACACAATCTAGTGTTTATATTATTAAACTCTCTATTCAATGCAACATTGATAGGAAAAGAATTCATTTATTGGTATTATAAGTTTTCATCATTCTATGTACTGATTATATTTCTTTGAAGTCTTAAAATCAAAGAATTTCAGTCCTTTTATTGACTGTTCCTATACAGTTCTTGGCGTGTAAACAATCTCTGTCTTGAAGAACCACTGATTTCCTAGGCTCTGTCAAATAGTTGGCAAGCAATGATGTATTCAATATTTCTAAAGTGTTTCAAAAGGCTTAAACTCACCAAGACTCTTCAAAAGACTTTGACATGATATATTTGGTGTTATTGACTTATATTTTCTTGGCTTCACAATATCTTGACATGAGTGGATGGGTGTGGATGGTGGGATGGGGGGTGTATTGTTCAATGTGATCTTCTTGTGAAGACATAGTCTAGTGTTTATATTATTAAACTCTCTATTCAATGCAACATTTATAGGAAAAGCATTCATTGATTGGTATTATAAGTTTTCATCATTCCATGTACTGATTATATTGTTTTGAACTCTTAAAATCAAAGAATTTCAATCCTTATATTGACTGTACCTATACAGTTCTTGACGTGAAAACAATCTTTGTCTTGAGACTAGTACATTTGAGGTTATTTTCTGATGGCCATGTGTCAGATTTGCAACGCCTATTTGTCAAAACTTTGAAAAATGTGTCTATGGGCATTTTTGCATTGGAAATGGTGACAAAAATGATAACCATTAGTATTCCGACATCGTTTCCCATTGGAATCGGCCATATAAATAGCAATTTTTCTATGGGACCGATCTGTCAAAAAATAGTTCTTACGACGTTTCTTCGGTCAGAAATGTGATGGATACGCAATAAATGTCTGATAGGAGAACCTATCAGATGTATAGCAACCCCGCCATACCTATCCATCGTATAGGGGTTCCATTTGACAGTTGACCTATCTAATATCTGACAATGTGTAATAAACTACCATCATGAGTATTTGTCGAACGTATAGCGCTTCAGTCAGAAAAGCTTTACTACCTATCGAAAAAGAAACAGATTAGCATAGTAAAGACAACAAAGCTCAAGAGACCATCATAGTTGGTCTCCATCTTTGGTCCATATAATGACAAAACATTTTACATTTCATTAGCTCATCAAATGAGGGGATTTGACAGAATTTAATAGAATATTTTTCATGATAACATATATTATTTAAGTTGACATTGCATGAATTTATTGACTCCGCGCACTTGTATACTACAAGCACAATCATAAAGAAGCATCTCCTCCCATGGCCTACATTACTCAAGCCATAAGAGGGGATGCTTCTTTATGGCTGTGCTCGATGTATAAAAGTGCGTCAAGTAGATAAATTTGTTAATTGTCAAATTAAAATAATATACATTATACATGAAAATATCATCCATTAAATTCTTTCAAATCACCGCATTTGATGAGCTAACAAAATGTAAAATGTTTTGTCAGTATATGGACCAAAGACGGAGACCAACTATGATGGTCTCTTGAGCTTTGCTATCTTTAGTCCTAGCTACTAGGTAAGGGTTGGAAGACTTATACATGTCGATCATTGAGAATAATCACCGCCTTGCCTTTATGTACATTGCATAGTATCCAATATAAGAGAAGGCAAAAAATATGAATAGATAAAAGAAATGAAAGATACAATAAAATTATCTTGTTGTTTACCTTCTCATAATTGATCCCAGTCTCACAAATTTAATTTTATACAATCACTAGCACATTTCGTGCATGGATGAGAAACAGTATCCAAAGCTTCTAGATTCTAGGAAGAGGTATGAGTGGAGGCCAAAAAAGGGATATTTGTGAAATTTTTATAGACGTAGTACTAAATCATCATCTTTGCAATGGTACTCAATCTAGAAACCCTCTCTAGAAAATCTCCACATCTAGCAAATCTCCACAAAAATCCCTTCTGGCCTCCACTACATATACATCTTCTCAGTATCTAAAAACTCTCCATCATTGATTCCCGTTGTTTTTCACCATCTCCATGGACTGAGACCTTAAATTATTGAGCTCCTCTTTGTTTCGAGAATAGTTTAACATTCTCTACTTAACAGGGCCAACCACGTGAAGGTGGAAGCTCATCTGGACCCTCCTAGGAGCCTCTTATGACCCTTTACGACATTTTAAGACCTCTAAGATGTGTATTCTTAGAGGTCATAAAGGGTCATAAGGGGTCCTAGGACACAACAACTAAGAAACATAAATGCAGGCATCATGGTCACAAGTTTTTGGAGACAACATAATTGAGTGGTATACCTAGATGATGCAAAGCAACCACTACTCCTCTGGAACCAGAGTTTTAGTATTTGCTTTGCATCATCTAGGTATACAACTCAATTATCTTGTCTCCAAAAAATTGTGACCATGATGCCTACATTTATGTTTCTCAATTGTTGTAATATCTACATTTATGTTTCTCAGCTGTCGTGTTTATGTCCATGTTTTTTATGTGATTGGGAAGACATATTTCTAGCATGGGCCTGGATCCTATGGCAATTAGCCTCATAAAAATGAAGTAGATGATAGATGAAAAATTAGCTTCCTAAGAAAAATCCCATAAATGAACTGCATTTATTTGTGGTTCATTTCTTTTCACAACACATCAAGTTAATGCAATTTAGTTTGTTGTCCTTTGGTTTACTAGTTTAATCTTGTTTAAGAATGGTTTGTTTCATGTTTGAATGTACCATTGAATGAAGCTTGGCTATATTAAGTACAATCTTAAGACTCGTGACTCTTCAAATTCTCTTGTTTCCTTTAGACCTCCAAACATGTGTACTGTGAGATTTTCTGCAACAATGGACTTGTGATAATTTTCACAATAGTACATGTGTTGGAGGAAAGCTCATAGTACTACTTAGGAAAATCTAAATGTTCATCACCTATGCATATGAGATTTGATCATAGAAGGTATATGCACAAGTGAAAAACATGCATATTTGACCAAGAAATACTAGGAGCTAGACCCAACAACAAATAGATTTGTGATGATTTTCACTATAGTACATGTGTTACTGGGTAAGCTCACAGTAGTGCTCAGGCAAATCTGCATGTTCATCACATGTGCATATGAAGTGTCTCTAATGGCAGATACAATCACTAAATTTTGCATATTCCTTATTTTGTTATGGGTTGATATTGTTAGACATGGTCTTTCTTGAATAAAATGACTTGTTACTTGTACATTGACTAGAATGTTGGTGGAAGAAGGATGATTTGTTTGCAACCTGCAGATATATACATTGAACAATCATTTTTTCAACTCTAATTTTCTCAACACAAAGGGACATTTATCATAGCCATAGAAACATGATTATTTTAAAATGGAATACACCAAGGAGTACCATCAGAAATATTGACCATTTACAATCATGAATAGTTAACCTAAATCAAATAGCTCATTTTTTTATCAGCATGTGTAGTCTCTGTGTATATGAAAAATGAATGAAATATCAAGCTAAAATAAAACAATGAACAAAAATTCAAATACAAGGCCTAATTAATCAAGAGAAATAAACATTAGGACAAAAGAAAAATCATTAAGACTATAGAAAAATCATTAGGACTATAGAAAAATCATTAAGACTAGAAAATCAAGTTCTAGAAAAATCATTACGACTATAGAAAAATCATTTAGACTAGAAAATCAAGTTCTAGAAATGGACGGTTCTGATGCTTTGCCATTACAACAATTGAGAATTCATCATTTGGTACTTCTTGGGGTATTCCATTTAAGTTTTTCAGCTATCGTGTTTATGTGCATGTTCTTTATGTATTTGGCTTCTCTCCCTCGCAAGGGATATGCCAATAGGTAATTGATTTGAAAGCATAATGATTTGATAGTCTTTTTTTAGGATAGGCATAATCATCCCACCAACCTTAATTAGAAACATTTGTGATATATGTCAAGTACTTATAATCAGTATGCCCAACAAACAGAGACTTAGTAGTAAAATCATAAGGTTGCACATCCACATCTGCCCTAGTAAGTATTAGAGCCTTTCAAATTTGTAAAGAACACAAACTTTTCAAATCAAATTGATATTTCATTAAAACCTATGTTCTTGATCAAGTTATTAAAGATTAAAACATGAAATAAAAAGAAGATGCAATGAAGACAACATGTTCCTTGTAGTGAGGAAATTCAAGAGAGGTTTGATGAGTATTTAGATTGCTCAAAGATTGATTTTGAATCAGCAATTGGTGAAGAACATGAAGTGGTGTATGGTGAATCTAAAGATGAGGAAAATCTAAATTTAGTGGTGTGTGGTGAATCTGAAGATGGAAGGAAAGAAAAGGCCCAAGTTTTGAATTTGGATAGTAGAGGCTCCTTTCCTCATTCTCACAAGTCTACAGATTTGTCACATGGATTAATCAGTAAAGAAGAGGCATCTAGCATTGGCTTTCAAGATATAAAGGTTGGGCTTGACCATTGCACAAAAAATGTGCTTGTATCCATTTAAAATTTGTCACCAGGGTATGACCATAATTATGAGTTCATAATAGTGACATAACTCCACTACCTCAAGATATGGAAGCCTTTGGTCAAGAAGAGAATAATGATTTACATCCTATATTTGAGGGTACACATGATGCAAGCATGGGACATGATGGGAATGATACAACTCATCATAATTAATAAAAGAACTCTTTCCAACATTAGGGTACCCACATATCAAAATAGGCATGGTATTTGGGTCAATAGATGGCAACCTTTCCATATGTTGCCTCACCTGTTTGAGGTAAGCTAAACTCAGTCCAATTCTCTTAACAATGGTACACATCCGTCCAAGTGCAACAACCTTCAAAGATTTGTAGTGGTAAAGAGAATCCCCATATTTTATCAGCCTAACATAATCTTTGGCCACTTTGGCAATGAGAACCTCAAAATAGAGAAAAGAAACTTAGTAAAACCAGTCTATGCCATTGTTTGTGAGGGTACAGTCATGATAAGTGCCTCTCAAACCTCTCCAAACATGTAAGATTGTCTTTAAATACTTTATTGATCTCTTCTAAACATTATCCAAATCAAACCTACATTTGAATCCACACACAATAACCCAAAATGAAGGGTTTTGTATCCTTTAATGAATCTTAGTCACTAGTAATGCATGGATAGTAAAACCAGTAGTCTCCAAAGCATTCAATAAGTGAATATGAATGTTTGAAAACTTTCCTCTCAACTTCCCCAACCACTCCTAATCTGTTAGAGGGATTAGTTGAGTGTTTAGACACTAAAAATTCTCATGCAACTCCCAAAATTTCACATACAAAATAAAATTAAATCCATTTATGAATTAAATCTAGTATGCCAAAGGACTAGTCCCAACAATTCTTAAACATACTTTATCTGATATGATGAATTGTTAATAAAGGTCTAATATACAATGGTCTAATATGCATTTAATCTACCAATTACTAACTAATTAAGCATATTATTACTATGCTTAATGTTCCATTTAAATGCATTTAACACAAAAAACAAATTTACAAAACTGAACCAATGGCATGTTTACAACAAAGGTGTAATAGAACTCCCAACAATTCCTAAACATACTTTATATGATATGATGAATTCTTAAACAATTAAGGTTGGAGTAGACATAGTTATCACACACTTTTTTGTGAGGTACAAGGAAGATTTGGCTAGGTCAAATCTTCCTTCCTACTAGCAGTCTACAGAATTAGACCTTTATTAACAATTTATCATATCAGATAAATTATGTTTAAGAATTGTTGGGACTGGTGCTTTGGCGTGTATTAAACAGAATAGAATTTTTAGCATATTATTATCATTCTATTTCTTTGTTGTAAACATGTCATTGGTTTAGTTTTAATCTACTGGTGTCGTGCCCTGTAATACCCCAAAAATGGGCTATAAGTTCATTAACCTCCTATATCATCAAATCATATGAAATCGACATCAAAGTCCTAATCTAAGGCACATCTAAACATCATCAAATCTAATTGATTATCTTAAATTTTGCATCGGAGAATATTCCTAGTAATATTCCTAATTATCTTAATTATCTTTAATTTTATAATTATTTGGCAATAAATCACATTTATCCTAAAATTTGATTAATTGAATATTTTCATATTTAATTAATTATATTTAATATTTGCCACTTAATTATGTAATTAAATTTAATTCTATCTATTATTAATTGTATTATTTAATTTTGACAATAAATCAAAATTCCTATCTTTAATTGATTAAATTCTTATTTAATTAATTAAAGCATGTTGTCATTATTTAATAATATAATTTTTAATAAAAGTTTGAATAAATAGTTAATTAACCCATAAATTAATTATTTATTTTCAAAAATCAGTTGAGTTGAGGATAAATCACTTTATTTATTTATTTAATTCTTAATTATTATGCATATTCAAAAGAAACAGTTAAACTCCAAATCAGAAAATCAATGCAAGTTATTGACTTTTTGGAACTCAACATCCTTTTGGAGTTCAAAAAGCTGATCTAAACTCTAATTTGAGTTAAAAAGCTGTTTTTGCATGTTTTTGCATGATTTTGAGAATTAACTATCTTTTATGATCAGATAACTCAAAAATCAAGATGAGTTAATTTGAGTGATTTATGGCTTTTATTCATGCACCTCCAAAGCCCTGGATTTCTATAAATTAAGGCTTTAGCTCTTCACAAATCATCTCATATTTTGCACAATCACGCTGGAGAATTGGAATTGAAGAATCAAAGCTCTTGTGAATCGACATCTTTGTGAGATCAATCTTATTTTTGCATTCATAGTTTTTATATCATTGTTAGAATCTTCATTGTTAGATCATTTAGCATTCATTTCATATCAAGTTTTTCAATAGCATTCATATCATATCAGTTTTTATCATTCTTATTGCATAGAAAATATCAAAAATATAGATTAATTGCATTTATTCCATATCTAGAATTGCATTCAAATCCTTCATTTAGGTGTCGTCTAGGTCACTGATCTCGATAATAATCTGAGAACATTAATCTCGCACCTATTAGAAGGCAGTAAATCGCTTGGTTAGATAGCTTTCAATTTTGCATAATTTTGATTATCACTAACCTCTAATGTTTTACTGAGTGTTGTGTCTACAGATCAGGTACAATTTTCACACACACATGCCCTAGCCCATGTTTTATCTCCATTATTTGATGTTATTGGTACTTGTGCTCAAGGATGATTCACTGATTTGAATTGTTGACTGTGGTTATCAAATGGAAAAAATAGAAATTGTCAATCACATAGCATTTCACTGTTGTATGAGTGAATTGTGCAAGAACAATTAACATTAAACAAGGAGCAAACTCCTCAACACATCTTGGAAACCATTGAATTCAATAATAAATGAAACCTAGCACCAACACTATTTCTTCCATTCACTTCTACCAAGAATAAATCATTTAATCCATTCAACATTACATATATTAATTAGACAGTTACATTTCTTGACTTTTTACAGGAACAGTCACGACCAAAATGATCAAAAGTACTTTCACCCTTGCACAAGCTATTTCAAACTTCAATTAAAATGAGAAATATGCTATATAAAATCATTCATATTCATAGTAACCATTCAAAGGATCATTTTGTCAATGAACCCTCTGACTGTACCCTTGTGGTAGAGAAAGGAAACCTCAAAATAGAGAAGGAAACTTAGTAAAACTAGTCTATGCCATTGTTTGTGAGGGTACGGTCATGATAAGTGCCTCTCAAACCTCTCCAAACATGTAAGATTATCTTTAAATACTTTATTGATCTCTTCTAAACACTAACCAAATCAAACCTACATTCAAATCCACACACAATAACCCAAAATGAAGGGTTTTGTATCCTTTAATGAATCTCAATCACTGGTAATGCATGGACAGTAAAACTAGTAGTCTCCAAAGCATTCAATAAGTGAATATGAATGTTTGAAAACTTTACTCTCAACTTCCCCAATCACTCCTAATTAGTTAGAGGGATTAGTTGAGTGTTTAGACACTAAAAATTCTCATGCAACTCCCAAAATTTTACATACAAAATAAAGTTAAATCTATTTATGAATTAAATCTAGTATGCCAAAGGACTAGTCCCAACAATTCTTAAACATACTTTATCTGATATGATGAATTGTTAATAAAGGTCTAATATACAATGGTCTAATATGCATTTAATTGAGACTATAGGTGATGAAGACCATTTTGGAAAATAGAACAATCAAGAAAAATAAATCTAAGTCTGAAAACATAAATACGGGAGGAAAGAGGACGAGAGGGAGAATAGAAAAGACCAGAGAAATTTAAGATATGGGAGAGACTTGTTCTCTCTTGGAAAGAAATGAAGCTCATAACATGGAATTTTAGGGGATGTGATGCCCCTAACTAGAGACATTTAATCAAAAAGTATTTTGAGACAAAACCTGATGTAGTATGTTTAATAGAAACTAAACTAGAACAAGAAGCAACATAAAAGTTTTCAGGAGTTTGGAACAACATTTCAAAATCTATAATGACCCTTGTTAGTTTGTAACCTTGGATCTGTCATTTCTAGTTATCATAGTTGTAATTCATATAGATCTATTTATTATTTCAACTTAATTAAATGAAATGATAATTTAAATAGAATGTATATTTCCTCTTATGACTATATTGAGGGCCCCATGTCCAACTTATTACCCTTTCCACTTATTATTTTGTATACAATTATAAATGTTTAATTCTGTATTATCAGCATGAAGGGCCTTGCAAGCCTTAAGGGGAGCATTGCTAAAATGACACCAAAATCCCATTTTCCCCCTGAATTAGTGTTTGGAGCTATGAAATCTCAAATACAAGTATATTTAGATATGTTATGACTTTAGTAGTCACCGCATGGATCTACTTTGTCAGATCTATGGTCATAGAAGATTTGTAGATTTTCTGGACTGAAACAACTTTATGGAGTTGCATAGATTTTTGTGTTTTGTATAGTATAAATTGTGACACTTAGATAATTTTGTCACCATTGCAATCAGAGAGAAGTTGTAAGAAGAGTATTGGAGCTAAAGGAGTGAAGTGATTGAATTTCTATGAGAAAAGATCTTTATAAATTCAAAAGGTGAACCCTAGTTCTACAATGTTGTAGTGAAGCTATTTGTGAAACCCTAGTTTAATCTCTCACAGTTTAATTTCTAGAAGTGTGTTATGAATGGAAGCACCCAAGGTGTTTTATATTAAGGATATAACAAGGTATAATTTCAAAAGACACCCTCATAAGTCAAGTGAGGATGATCTTGAAGGTGCATTCTCACATACGCTTCCTGGTGTACTTCATGTAGAAGATATTAGGGCATACATACATTGTAGGTATGAGGAGATAGGTTTATGAGAAATTTACAAGGACTTGGAAGAAATGTATGATGATGATGAATAGTTTAAGCTTGAATATGCATTATTGGATGATCTAGGGAACATAAAGTTTGCAAAATTTCAAGAGTTTGACAAAAATAAATGGATGGAGATTACACTAAGCCACTTCCATGATCAATTCTTTTGGCTTGGAGGTAATCCTATTAAGATCACTAGTGAAATGATTCATGATATCACTATATTTCCTAATAAGGGCTATAATCACCTAAAAATGGTCTAGCTAAACTAGATGCCCTAAATCTCAAATAAAATGATTAAATCAATCCCAAATCAAGCTAATTGTAATGCCAATGCTAATTATAGTTCCCTATTTTTAATAAGATTCAATATAATAGCATGTGAATCAGTATTTAACTCAAAGATACATTAAATCATAATTTTCTATCACACAATGCTTACCAACATTGTAATAATTCATTTTCTTTATATGGGTTCCAACTATTTGTGTTGATTCTAGCAACCTCCCATGTACTGATAAATGTCTTTCTTAATTTATATTATCTAATCTCCTCTCATGAATAAATTATCAAATAGTCATTTCTCATATTCTCTCAAATTGATTCTTCCTCCATATATTATCCCCCGGTAGAATGAGATTGGTTTCCAATTTATATCTTGTGTGGTGAGAATGTGTGTAATTGGAGAGACATGTTTGTTCAACTTCATTCATATTCATAACATAGCCAGATTAGTTTATACAAATGATATTGATTAGTTTACTGCCTTATGTTATTAATTATGGTCATTATCGATGCTCAACAATATTAATCACTATTAACACTCGATATTGAGCATTAATCCATACTTGTCTACTTCTTACCAAACCGTCATTATTGATCATTACTATTAATATTAATCAGTAATGTTTGCTAAGTCCATTGATGTTCCTATTGTATTTCACCATGCATGATAAATGTTGTATCTTTATATTGATTTAGTCGATTGGTCATCAATAAAGACTATTTCATTACTGTCACATAAATGATCAGTATCAACTAATCATCCTTCCTCAATATCATGACTTACTTGGATGAAGTTAATAATTAATTATTCTTCTTTGATGATAAACATATTTGGTCTAAGTAAACTTTATTCTTCACAACAATGATAAGGATTATATTGTACTATTTCTTCATGCTAGTAATCCTTCTATCATCTTTCTCTACAAATCTACTGTAATTTTATTTCTTTAAAGACTTTTCAAAATTGAAACACTCAGTATTATATTATAATTTATTATTATTTACTTATTTATTTTTATAGTTTAATTTTATTTATTATTAAATCTTACTTCTAAGAAGGGACATGAAAAAATCCATGAATGGTATGGGTAAGGTGACCTTCATTCTTGGTCGTGACTTCAATGAAACATTGGATATAACTGATAAGAAAGGGAGCAAGGGGATGCAGGGCAGACTAGGAGAATGAAGGGTAGGGAAGACATTGTATTGCATATTTTGAATATGTTTGGATGCAAGGCAGACTAGGAGAATGAAGGATCACTCACTGATTGCATGATAACCCAATTTTAAAGGGTCACTGATTGAGGGGACAGTCAAGGTCCGGATGATTGGGTCATTGGAGGACCCTATTTCTTTGTATTAATTTCAATTCAAATTGGATGCATGGATTTCTTGTGAATTATTGGCTACTATGTATCTGACAACTACATCCGTAAATTTGCATATACTTCTCTAGGGTTCTAAGCCACTTAGGGATCAAAATAGAGAAAATAAATCAAAATCATTCTTTGTCCTATTTCCTTTTAACAAAGTCTCAACTATCAATGATACAATACATTTGATTCCCTAAGCTATCAATACAAATGGTGCCTAGCTAGAAGCTCACAAGCTGTCCATTTGATAACCACACTCAACATTTCAAAAAAAATTTGATAACCAATAACATCAAATAATGGAGTTAAAGCATGGGCTAGGGAACGATGCTAGTAGAATGCGGTCATTTCAGTGAGCATCTCATCAATATACAATAGCATCATTAAACGTGCCAGTAATATCAACAAACATGAATCCAAAAATTTCAAAATAGTGAATCGATATCCTTGAGCACAAGCATCAATAACATCAAATAATAGAGATAAAGCACTGGCTAGGGCATGACACCAGTAGAATGCGGTCATTTCAGAGAGCATTCATGATCAAATAAAATGCAATGCATTTGAAATTTATGATCAAATATGATGCCAGAGGGAGAATAGATGAAGAAATCACATACCTTCTCTCACACTTAGCTTTCACTCATTTTCTGCCGCTCCTTTTCTCTCCAATCGAAATAAAAATGATTTGTACGTTTCACTTTTTTTTCATCTATACCCCAAAACTATCAGAATTCCAATGGTCAATTTAAAACCCATTGGAATACTGACACCATCGGGGCCTATTATAAAAAAACACAAAATTCATAATAAAAAATTACCCGTCGGAAGTGTCTATCAAAATTTGGCCTCAAATGTAGTACTGTGAAGAACCAATGATTTCCTAGGTTCTATCAAATAGTTGGCAAGCAATGATGTATTTAATATTCCTAAAGTTCTTCAAAGGGCTTAAAATCACCAAGACTCTTCACCAATACACCCCCCATCCCACCATCCACACCCATCCACTCATGTCAAGATCTTGTCCAAAATGTAAGTCAATAACACCAAATATTTCTAAAGTGCTTCAAAAGGCTTAAACTCACCAAGACCCTTCACAAGACTTCTAAGTGATATATTTGGTGTTATTAACTTACATTTTCTTGTATTCAAGGATATTAGAATATTGAATTACATGGGGGGTGTATTGGTACAGGGCACATAGGCCATTCAGTTTTGCTTTGGGACTTGAGTTCTATATTTTATTTTTCTTTGTAATAAAGGATGTCTTCTAAATTCCTAGACCATCCTATGGTTTGGTTTTAGTCCTTGTGTGGAGGTGTGTATGGTCAAAGAAGACAATGTAATGAACTACCAAACAATAAACTTTTAATTCTTTACAAATAGTCACTTTTCTGCTCGTGAAGACATAGTCTTATGTTTATATTATTAAACTCTCTATTCAATGCAATATTGATAGGAAACACATTCATTGATTGGTATTATAAGTTTTGATCATTCCATGTATTGATTATATTGTTTTGAAGTCTTAAAATAAAAGAATTTTAGTCCTTTTATTGACTATTCTTGTACAGTGCTTGGCGTGCAAACAATCTTTGTCTTGAAGAACCAGTGATTTCCTAGACTCTGTCAAATAGTTAGCAAGCAATGATGTACTCAATATTTATAAAGTTCTTCAAAAGGCTTAAACTCACCAAGACTCTTCACCAATACACCCCTCATCCCACCATCCACACCCATCCACTCATGTCAAGATTGGTATTGTAAGTTTTGATCATTCCATGTACTGATTATATTATTTTGAAGTCTTAGAATCAAAGAATTTCAGTCCTTTTATTGACTATTCCTATACAATGCTTGACGTGCAAACAATCTTTTTCTTGAAGAACCAATGATTTCCTAGGCTCTATCAAATAGTTGGCAAGCAATGATGTATTCAATATTTCTAAAGTGCTTCAAAAGGCTTAAAATCACCAAGACTCTTCACCAATACACCCCCCATCCCACCATCCACACCCATCCACTCATGTCAAGATCTTGTCCAAAATCATGTTGAAATATCCATTGACCTAAATCAAGATCCTTCCCTCTCACTTCCTTCATTACATAATCACTTTTGGAGTATATTCTAAAGTCCTTGAATCCAAGCAAATGTAAGTCAATAACACCAAATATATCACTTAGAAGTCTTGTGAAGAGTCTTGGTGAGTTTAAGTGATATATTTGGTGTTATTTACTTACATTTTCTTGGATTCACAAGATCTTGACATGAGTGGATGGGTGTGGATGGTGGGATGGGGGGTATATTGGTCAATATGATCTACTCGTGAAGACATAGTCTAGTGTTTATATTATTAAACTCCCTATTCAATGCAACATTGATAGGAAAAGCATTCATTGATTGGTATTATAAGTTTTGATCATTCCATGTGCTGATTATATTGTTTTGAAGTCTTAAAATCAAAGAATTTCAGTCCTTTTATGGGGGGTGTATTGGTGCAAGGCACCTAGGTCATGTTGGTTCCTAGAATGGATTTTACACTCCATGAGACACCAATATACCTAAGACTGATTTTGGGAATGGTCAGTTCCAAATATGGGGAAATCTATAGGTAACTGGACCAACTATAGGGACAAGACTGCCCTCTTCACTTTTGGCTCTGCAGAACCAAGGTGGGTGCACCGAATCCAGTGACATATAACACTTTTACCACTTTAAACTAGATTCAACAAAGAAGATAATAGAAAGAAAGTACTAAATAATAACCAGTCATTCATTGACTCTCCATTGATATGAAATAACTGAGGCCTAAATATATAAAACTTAAAAGGATTGAAAGGGTAGAAAGGATTTTAATTTGAGTCCTTGCAGAATGTAAACAACCATGCCAAACTTGCATCACTATAGGAGATACTAATTTCTGATCAGTGCCTTATCCATTGGGAAATACATCTAAAGCAGATATAGAATACAAGAACAAAGATTCCAAGCCATAAACATAATAAACCAGATTCATACACTGCTTACAAAACATCCTTCATGTTGAACCAAATGAATCTATGTTCTATTCAAAGACCTTTAACTTGATCTTAGATCAAGGCTAAGAAATAAAACACATACACAAGTAAACCCTGTGCAAAGAGTCAGAAAACTCAAAACCCAAGAAACACAACAGAAGGAGAGATCTGAAAATTGAAAACAACATTAAGGATGAGGATTCAAACTCCTGTATTACAAACTATTCCAGAATACAACACTTAGACAATATGCAAAAGATTTTGAAGGGTTTTTCCACTGTATTGACACAACTAGAAAAATATATTACAATCTGGACTGAGGATACACACTTAGCTTCCCAGCTTCCTGTGTCAAGAATTTTCCAGCCAACACCTTCTAAATGACCATAAAAATCTTTTTATAGAGACAAGGATACAATAAGAAAAAGATCATTTAGGTCAAAAACCCTAAACCTAACTAGCAATCCCAAGGCCTACAGGAGAAAGAAAATCCAATCTGATTGTACCTCTGCAAGACATTCCCGGGAACAAGCTACCTCTCAAATTGAGAAAATCAAATGAATAGTTAATGCACTTGGGGATAATCAACAAATCTAATCTATTCATGAAACCAAAGTAAAATATCTACAAAGCAACCAAGTTTCAAGAAATCTAATCTTCCCCCTTTGCTGGATTTGCATATCAGTCAAGTCTAAAATGAAAAATCTTCACCAAACTCTCATCCCAAAAATAACAGTCATTACTGCTTCTACCAATTTGGTCAAAACTGATTTTAACCACCGCCATTGTATTCCTAATCTTCTGGCATTTCTAAAAACATATTATATATCCATATTTGGACACAAATGAAGCCTTCTAACATTATTTCCGTGAACAACCTGCAGTCATTTAAATTTTCAAATTTCTCTGCATAGTTCAACTTTATCATTTGGTTTTAATTCTTTCCTGCAGACTTTAAATTTTGAGGTGGGCCCCATGTGCCATGTGGCACCACCTAATTGGTTTGACCAGTCATCTCACCATCAAGCTAGATCCGTGCACATTCCTCTACCACTTGTCGCATTCCTATTGGCCTATTTTGTCCACCTGGGCACTTGACTATGTCCTCCTTGCCATGTCACCGGGTGCCACATGTCATCCTATTGCTGCCCCATGAAGGTTAAACTTTGAGCATCTTTCTCCTTGAACTATAGAAACCACCATTGGATCGGCACACATCCCGAGGCATTTGATTTGCACACTTCATCAAAATTGTCTTACCTTTCATGGGGCCCACCGCTGAGTTGTTGTCCATCTATCCTCCAACTAGGCACCTCAGATCTCCTGCACGCGTAAGAGAACCTCCAGTCAAGCGTCCTCATTTGGACTCTTTCATACTGTGAACTTAATCTTTTAAATATCTGATTTTGCCTTCACACGGCCAATGTGGGATATATCTCTTTGGTTTATTATAATATTTCAATCAAAATTTATATCTTAGTGCGCCTAGCTGGGCCCACCAAATCCGGTTGGCCCACTCTCCTTCCTCTTTCCTTCTTTACATCATTTCTGAGCATTTGTTCATTTAAATATCTCTACCATAGCAAACAGGTCAAATGTGGGATAAATCCCATGGCGTAACCCCTTTGGTTTAGCTGCCCAAACTCCTCATATGCATGGCCAATGTTTTATGTTCAGACCTGGGTACCATATATACCTTTGGATGACTCCTCCATGTCCACAAACACCTTTCAAAACCTGCTGCCTTCACATTGGTGTGCCCAACACTTACATATTTCAAACATTTAAAACAGTGCACCAATCTCCAATAAAATAGACCATGATAAAAGATGTGTGCAATGCTATCATTTGGCATACACAATCCCTTTGCAAAATTCTTGTGGTTACATACTACTTGCAGCTTTGACACAACAGTACACATCTCTCCCAAAAGCTCAACCTGCTCTATGCCTTAGTGCACACACCAAGCTTGTTGTGCGTGCATTTCTACATGGTGCAATCAGCGAATGATCAGTGCACATTACCCTCATCAAATGGTGTGCCCAAGATTAGAAAAGGTATGTATATCTCCTCCTTGGTGCGTATGTCTTCTTTAAACATGAGTGTAGCCCTCCAATTGGTGCACTCATCCTTTTCCCTGTGTGTAAATAAATGATTTCCTCCATGGTTGAACTGGCACTCAAAACACTTTTGAGTGTGTGCAGCACCATATGTTTTCCTTTGGGCCTTATGCACACCCTCTGCAACAAATTTGATGCCCACAAAATGGTTTTTGGTGCATTTAGCACCCTCAATGATGAGTGAAGCTTTCCCCATAGTGCTATACTCCAGTGGTGTGCCCAACACTTTATAAAAAATATGTGCAGCCCCATGAATTGTTCATTTATTATGAAGTACGCTCAATACTTTTGGTATTCTTTTATTAATTGTTTGGCCTGCACATATTATACTCCTTTTAACCAAAACATTTGATATTTGTGGCTTTGGCGTAATGCTAGAAGAGGCATATTTTTTAGTTACAGTCGAAAGAAAATGGAGTAATTCGATTGTGCACAAACTGGGAAGCTTGGAGCCACGAAAACCTTTAGAAGTTTATGATAATTTGAATAATCAACTGGGTCATCTCCAAATTTCAAGTAACCCACAAGATTTTAGTACTTTGTAAAATGGCCTATTCTTGCTTGTTCGGCAAACACAAAATAATCACTGCAAACTGCCTCATAAGGAGATAAACTAAAAATATCAAATGATAAGCTGAGGGCACGCCATCTGTTCTAGAAGAAAATTCATATGTAAGGAATGAAACAAAACAACCACCAACTAGAGACAAGCATCAGTTCAAAAGCTATGAATTTTGGAAAACGGTTACTTTTCCAAGTTATTCTATCTGCACTTTTTAACATTATAAACACATTATTACCTGACCTTGCAATCCAATCAAATGAAACCTTCATGGTTTGAAACCCTAGATAAATGATCTCTTTCATGCATAGAAAACAAGGTTACAATTGGATTTCTAGAAAGATAAACCAATCATCCAGAAATAAACTTCAAAGTCAGCCTCTTAGAACGTCCTGAACTGAAACATAATGAAATCACAGAAATTGCATTTGGAATTGATTAAACAAAGGGGTTAAAAGGATTGGTAGAGACTTGAAAATCCTCAGGTGAGTACACTTCCAAGTTTGTAGTATGGAACATCATTCAATTATGTTTGACCTTGAAATGGGTGCAAATGGAAAGACCCCAAAGTAAGCCACTTAGGAAACTGAACTATGCACTCCTGGAGAAACTTAGCAATCTACAAATGGCATGGCTCCAGTAAACATATCAAACGAGCACATGGGGGGCTGAAAATTGGTATGGACATTCTTTTTCATGCCAAAAACATGATGCAACAACCCACATGTCATAACCATTAACTAGGTATCAGATGCAAACCTCCGAAGTAGGCCATTTAGATAAAACCAAACAAGATGTAAAGTGCAGATTTGAGCACAGGCCTCCAAATGGGTACCCTCAGAACTTGTCTGAACTGAATTCTAGAAGTTGTAACCAATTGCATATGCCAAATGAAATGTGAGGAACACATTTCCCGAGCACCATCTTATGAAAATCATTAGGCCTATCTTTATATGCACTTGAACTAGGGTCTTTTAGAAATGATCTTTTGAAGCACTGAGTTTTGCCTTAGGAGAATTTTATGATTATAGACAAAAAACTTATATGGATTTTTCAAAGTACCAACAGGCCATTTAGTTTTGCTTTGGGACTTGAGTTTATATTTTTTTTTCTTTGTAATAAAGGATGTCTTCTAAATTCCTAGACCATCCTATGGTTTGGTTTTAGTCCTTCTTGTGTGGAGGTGTGTATGGTTGAAGAAGACAATGTAATGAACTACCAAGCATTTTGTCATTTTTTTTTTAGTGTCTAGTGATTTAAACCAAAGACTTCGACTTAGCCAAAAAATGTGCAAGTCTACATTAGTATGTTTTTATTGTAATTATAATTATTAGTATGAATGAACAAAATAATGGCACAATGCAATATTTGTGATAATGCAATATTTGTTGAAATAGCGTCGATGACTTTGGTCAATGTGCCTATGTGTCAATGTGGTGTTGGCCCATGCATGTTGAAGATGTCACGTACAACAAGTAATCCTGGGTGTCAATTTTTGGTTTTCCCAAATAGGAAAAAGATCTAGATACGTAATTATATTTTTTGTTTAAAATCAATGTGACAACTAATCATTTTATGAAGAACTGATGTACATTTGGTATTGTAGGGAAATAGTGGATGTCAATACTTTCGGTGGGTCAATGAAACCACATTTACATCTACCCCATCTACATCTATACCTGAAGTAGGAAATGAGTGCAACTTGTGCAAGGCTCGAGAGGTAGCTAGTGCCGCCAAGGTTTCTTCAATGGTGAAAGTAGAAATCATATTTCTATGATGCCTTCTTTGTGTAGTTTGTGCACTACTTTGTTGGGACCATATGCATAAATGTGGTTAACAAAGGGCTATTGTAGATATTAAATTTTTTTTAGAATTTCAAGTAGATATGTTGGACATATTTTGATAAACTCATAAAAAATTTTGTTTATGACTTCGTTATGATTTTTAATATAAAATTAAACAAAATAAAAAATTAAAATTATTATCGAGCTAATTGTCAAAGGATCCAGGCCCAGGCTAGAAATATGTCTTCCCATTTTGTTGTGGATAGGTGTTTCATAAAATATACATACTTGTTTCATGTGCATTCTCAATTTAGAGTGGGAAAATCTTATTTTGGATGCAAGGGAGAGAAGCCAAACACATAAAGAACATGCACATAAATACGACACCTGAGAAACATAAACATAGATATCACAACAGCTGAGAAACATAAATGCAGGCATCATGGTCACAATTTTTTGGAGACACAACATAATTGAATGGTATACCCAGACGATGCAACACAACCACTACTCCTCCAGTTCTAAGTGGACACTGCGAGATCCAAAAACCATAGGTAAGGAATACATTTAGAGAGCGGAGGAGGTTCGTGATGACCAAAATAATATAGGGTCCCTATATTATTTCGATCATCACGAACCTCCTCTGCTCTCTAAATTTATTCCTTACCTCTGGTTTTTGGATCCCATAGTGTCCACTTAGAATAGGAGAAGTAGTGGTTGTGTTGCATCATCTAAGTATACCACTCAATTATGTTGTGTTTCCAAAAAATTGTGACCATGATGCCTACATTTATATTTCTCATCTATTGTGTCCCAAGACCCCTTATGACCCTTTACGACCCTTTACGATCCCTAAGAATACATCTTAGAGGTCTTAAAATGTCATAAAGGGTCATAAGAGGCTCCTAGGAGGGGCCATATGAGCTTCCACCTTCATGTGGTTGGCCCTGTTAAGTAAAGAATGTTAAACTATTCTCAAAACAAAGAGAAGCTCTATAATTTAAGGAGAAGCTCTATAAAACCTTCACAAATATCCCTTCTTTGGCCTCCACTCATACCTCTTCGTAGAATTTAGAAACTTTGGATACTGTTTCTCATCCATGCATGAAATGTGCTAGTGATCATTTGGTTGGTGCTTGATAACACATTTGACATCATACCTTTTTCTCCTTGTAGGTTTGGGATCATACAAGAGCATACTGATGGGATCATTAATGATGGAGAGTTATCATGATGGCAATGGTTAGAGTACCTTGTATTCAATAGATTTTGGCAAGCGATCCTTCTTAGCTACTGCTATTTAGATTAAAATACATACCAACAACAACAGCTAAGAAGGATCTCTTGCCAAATTTTATTTTGTAAGTGAAATTTTGGGAGTTGCATCTAAAACTTATGCTAAATAATGTAAGTTATAATTTTCAATTTTCATTACGATGTCGCTTTTTATTGTGTCAATTTTGAAACATATATATATATATATATATATATATATATATATATATATATATATATATATATATATATATATTTAAATAGTTAAATTAGACTTACTATCCAAATTGGACAAATTATTTTTGTTGTACAGGGCACTTGGAGTCAAGTGTGTCTCTAAACATTGTGAGATTTCCATATTCTTTAATTGTTCTATCACAACTATATTCGTCAAAAATTGAATTAGGGATTAAGCATTTTCTATCATAATTTTATTCGTACATTGATGAGAATCAATGATGGAAAGTTTTTAGATTATGAAAAGACGTATATGTAGTGGAGACCTGAATGAATGAATGTTATTATATGTTAATGGGGAATTTAGAGTGATGTTAGGGGAGGGGAGGGGCCAAATGAGCTTCCACCTTCATGTGGTTGGCCTTGTTAAGTAAAGAATATTAAACTATTCTCGAAACCAAGTGAAGCTCAAACTAAACCAATGATGTAGATTCAATGGTAAAAAAAACCTACTTCTATATGTTGTTAATCTCTATTTTTTTCACCGTGACTAATCTCCTCTTAAACATATGTTTAGATCTATTTTTTGATAGCAATGAAAAGATCTCATATCTTTGAAATAGTTAGATTATCCCAAGGACAATGATGTCCAATGTTAGAATAATGAACACCATGAATTGGTGAAAAACCCATTGAATAAATCTACCATATCAAGAAAATTAATCATGAAACTTGATGTTTCTCATATAAATCTTGATGTTTAGAACCATGATACCTACTTTCAACTAATAACAAGATATCCAACCAATATAATCAATACATGGAATGATCAAAACTTGCAGACAAAGATTGTTTGCATGCCAAGCATTGTACAAGAACAGTCAATAAAAGGACTAAAATTCTTTGATTTTAAGACTTCAAAATAATATAATCAATACATGGAATGATCAAAACTTATAATACCAAACAATGAATGCTTTTCCTATCAATGTTGCATTGGATAGATAATTTAATAATATAAACACCAGACTGTGTCTTCACGAGCAGAGAAATGACTATTTCTAAAGAATTAAAAGTTTATTGCACTATGCCTAATTTGATAATATTTATATTTTTTTTAAATAAATAAATTTTATGTCCCTTTTTTGACCACTCCTCATCACAATTTCGACCTCAGTTGTTCTAAACTTTTGACGAGAATGCTCTACAGTCAACAAGTATTCCAACCTTACATCCTCACAATTTTGACCAACATTGGTTGCATAGATGAAAGGAATGGTTGATAATTCTTCTAGGTTGAAGTGATTATTTAGACAGCAGTTCCGTCGATAATTCAACCTCTCTATATGTCACAATTTTGACGCCGACATAAGATGTCGAATAACCAATGCAAAAACTTTGACAACCATTATGGTCAGTTGGTCGACCAATGGTCATCTAAAAATTGACTAATCCTCATCGAAAAATAAGCTAAAATTTACTAGTGTATGTTTTGTATTGTATTTGAGAGCCGACTAGATGCCAAAATAATATAAATAAAGAGTTTTCTATGAAATCGACATAGAAAGGATATATGGATAGAATTTGATAGATGTGAGTTTGAGAAATTAGTGATGGTTGACAACAGATGCGAGATTAGATATTGATAGAGACTATTAAGGACTATAACTGGAACTATCAAAGCATAGCAGATGCTTATATTAATCATTCTTGAGAACACTTTTGTAACTGAATTATTGATTGTAAGAGTTGTAAGCTTAGTATACCTTTAACAAGGTTTTGTATACCTTTAATAGGCTTTTTTATGCCTTTAACATGGTTGATATTCTTCTAACAAGAAAATTTACTGTGTAATACATAGATCCTAACAGGGTTAGGTCTCCTAACATGGACATTATACTTTAGTGAATATTTGTGGGTACCATCCCTACCAAGGTTTTCCCTTGGCCAGGGTTTCCTCAAAAAAAAATGGTGTTATGAGTTGTGTGTTATTTTTTTATGTTCTTTTCATTTCAGCAATCATATGGTTTATATGGAATTAGTTTAAGTTTAATTTAAAGTGTTGTAATACTAATTCACCCCCCTCTTAGTATTACTCAATCCTAAAAATTGGTATCAGAGCTATTGGCCCTTGGAGAGAAAATATAACAACTTAAGGGAGATCAAAATGGATTCAGAAATTTTGCAAGAGAACTTTGAAGCAACACTTGATGACCTGGACAAAGAAAAGGTTGAGAATGGTGAATTCAAATTCAAATTAAGAAGAGTAGAAGGATTTATCAAGAGACTAAAGGAACATCTTGAACTTTCAAGAAATCGGAGACAAGACTTATGGAAAAGATCAAGGATGATTCAAACAATGATACATCAGACCAAGTAAAGAAGCTAAAGCAAGAAAAACAAAAAATTAATCTTCTAATGATTAAGGAGATTCAACATAAAAAGGATGAAAGATACAAATTTGAAGAGAATCTCAAAGGAGAAAACATAAAAATAGGATAAATGATTATTGAACTTGATCACTAAAAGGATAAATGCTTGGAATTGGAGAAATACAATCAGATCATTAAAGGTGAACTCACTCAAGCTAAATTACACATTGAGAAGTTACATATGAGCAGTGATAAGATTGATGAATGAAGAGAGAGACAGAAACCTAAAGGTGACATGATTGGAATTAGATACAATGAAGGAGAATGTTCTAAGACTCATGAAGAACTACATTAAGTGAATACTAAAGATAGATCCACTTTTGAATAACCTAAAGATCATATCAGACCTTTCAGAGGTAGCTTCTTTGGATGTAACAAACTTGGACACATGAAAAGAGATTGTAGAGGTAAAGGCCCTTTCAAACCCTTTACTAGTTATTTTTATAACTGTTATGCATATATACACAAGAAAGAAGAATGCAAGAAACCTAATCAGTTAAGAAAAAGGCAAGATTACATCATAGAAGAATCAACAGCCAAGATCACATTCTACAAATGTAATAACCTTGGGCATACTACAAGGTTGTTCAAACTATAGGTTAATGAAGACATTAGACCACCTACATGTTTCAAATGCAACAACTTAGGTCATATAGAGAAGTCTTGCACGTATAATGGAATGGAAAAAAGAAGAGGACCATCTCCTATGGTTATAAAGAAAAATATCGGTGACAGTGGTAAGAGTCTTGGTGAACACATGGATGAATTCAAGAATCATTTCAAGAAACCAATAGATGAAGATGATGGAAAGATATGGAAATTCAAATATTAAAATAAGTCTTTGGTTCAAGGAGAGATAGTAGATGCTACTATGTCTTCGTATGATGTTAACATTGATACATCGACCTAAAAGGTCGAGCATGGCCTTAGGGGGAGAATTGGATGCAAACAACAGATTATATCCAGCCCCTAATTCTATGGAATGAGCTCATGTGAGATTAGATATGGTGTACATGGATATTGTGGAGTTTATATCTATGATCTCATCATTTGGAGATTCATATCCTATGAGCATGAAATTTTTGTTTGACTGGATAGTGTGCGAACTTGAGATAACTATGATAAATGCATTTACTCACTTGGTGATGAATCAAAGACCTCAAGGCATCTCATTTCCTCACCATTTAATAAGAAATGACCAAGGAGAGTAGAGTTAAGAAGTCTATCAATCACCTAGAAGCTACATTGTGTGATCGATCAAAGTAGAAGTTCCATAATTTAGCGTATTCAAGGTATTTAGACCGTTTACTCTAACAAGAAGATATGGATGCACCTATGATATATGATGTTGTTGATAGGCCAAGATATAAGTTTAAAAGACACCCTTTTAAGTCTTGTGAGGATGACCCTGAAGGAGAATTTTTGCAAACCCCATACTGCATCCTACACGTAGAGGATATTAGGGCTTACATTCATTGTAAGTATGAGACTATAGGGGATGCAAAGATATATAGGGAAATATATGAGATGATAGATTCTGATGGAAAAATGAAGGATGAATTCAAACACCTAAATGACCAATCCATCATAAAGATAACCCTCCTAAATGAATTCAATGAGACAAAATGGTTTAAGATTATACTTAGCAGAGTGCATGATCAGTTCATTTGGATATGATAGAAGCCTAGGAAGATCTATAGTCAGTTGATTCATGACATAACTGGACTAGACAACACTGGAGCCATCCATGTGGTAGAGAAAAACATTAAGAAGCAAGTTGAAACCCTGACACATTCTAAATAGGATAAGCGAGCTATGACAATCAATGATATATTCCAATAGGATGTGAGACTAGTTGCAATGCTTCTAAGTTATAAAATTTACTATAGAAGCAAACCTAACTCAGTTTCAGCAAGAGTCATAATGATGGCTTATAAAATGGTAAAAGAAAACACTAAGTATAACCTATGCGAGATCCTAGCACAATAATTCTTAGAAAATGTAAAGATTATTAATAAGGACAAGTCTAAAACATTCAAATTTGGTTCACTTTTGGTACATATGTACATTCACATTGATAATAAATTTCCTGGAATGCACCCTAGAGAATGGAAGGACAACATACCCACTAGTATTCTGATATCAGAGATCTACCAGAGATAGAACAATACATGGGTAGATGGAGAATTATTTTCTATGATAAAGATTCTACAAAGGAAAATGAAGGAAAGATATAGGATCCCTAAGGAATTAGTTGAAAGATATAAGGATAAAATCATGCTTTGAAGTAGTTGAACCTAGGAAGAAATGGTGTTATCCTATGGGATATGAAGTTAGTTCTTAGGTCCTTGTGATGAAGATAGAGCATGTACTGGCATCTAAAGTTGACATATCTAAAGAGAGATGGGGAACATATCTAGAAAATTTATCCAAGGTTAGAGAAGAACAAGATAAAGGAACAAGGAAGAGGAAGATAGATAAGATGGTTGATGATATGGCAGAAAAGGCTAGAATCACAAAGGAACAACTAAAAGAAGTAAGGACTAAAATGATAGAAGGATCTTCTAGCATGACAATTGAAGATCCTCCACCTTCTGAATCAGAAAAGATAGTAAGTGCCACTTCTGGTATAATTGATTTATCTATTACCCCTCAGAAGATAGCACAAGAGGATGCACATGTGGACATACCAAGTAGATCTACAAGATCTAATAGAACTAATAGCCCTAAGAAATAAAATATTGAAGTAGAAGCAAAGAGAAAAGAAGATAAGGTGACTGCGAAGAAAGAAGAGAAAGTAGAATAGAAGAAAATAGAGAACCTATGGAAACCAGACATAAAATTAGTGCAGAAAAGAATAATAAAACATGGTAACTTGAAGACTCTTAACAGATACTCTGAGAGGTATGATTCTGATAATCAGCCAATAATAAAAGATATATTTGTTTATGGTGTGGCAGTGACCCTTGACACTACACTGGATGAGAGTGACCCATTTCAAGGAAACTTGGATAGTGTGGTAACAAAAGAAGAGGAAGGATGGAAAGAGGGAGGACAAATAGATGAAAAATAGGAAGAGAAAGGATTGAAAGAGGAAGGACATCAAGAGAAAGAATAGAGAGAAGAAATAGGGATAGGAAAAGAAGAAGAGGTAAGAATTAAAATAAAAAAAGAACCTGATACTTCCACCACCTTATTGTTAGCAAGTATGTCCAAGCCTGTGAGCACTAATGTGGAGAGTATGGATGAGGATGAATTAATGAAATTATCCTTCATGGCATTTGCTAAGGCAAAAGAGAGGTCAAAACTAAAGGGAAATAAAAAGGTTAAGGTGATTATTAGGGTAGTAGATACAGTAATTAAAATAATCCCTATACCTCTTGTATTTCAAGGAAAAGATGATGTAGAGAACCTGAACATGGTATTAGAAAACCTTGACAACCACTATGAGTCACTTGTGAAGATCGCAGAGGAAAGGGCAAAGAAGAGACACCTAGAGAAAAAGTTGAAGGAAGTATGCTAGTCTATCTCATGGGACTTGGGAATTCTGAAAGAAAATACAACTAAGGCCAAAAGTTGTGTTGCACAAGGATGAAAGGTGTATAATTATTTCATCAATCCTATCAGACACATCAAGAACATTGAGGACATAATAGCTAAGGACAGTGCTACATTGGATAGTATGATGGATAGTTGTGAGACCTCCTAACAAGCTATATTGGAGATAGACAAACAGACATCAAAAATATTGAATAAGGTGAATGTCTTGGATATAGAGAAAGGGAGAGTAATGAAAAGATTTGATTTGCTAAAGAGTTTAATCACTCCTAAGCTATCAATTCTTGAGGCACATCTCATTGAGATGGAGAAGATTGGGGAGTCAATGACCAATTCTATATGCACTAAGCTGAAGGAAGCAGAGACTGCATCCTATTCACTGAATGGCCTAATTCATGTCAGTGAAATATTATTAAGTCATGGAATGATGAAGTGAAGACCTTGGAAGAATCCTTGTAAGATATTCTGAAACTGGTGAGTAAGCACTAAGTCCTACATTTTTTAAATTTTGTAGTTTTGTGTGTACCTTTGCCATTGATGTCAAAGGGGGAGAATAAGAGAAAAATGAGAAGAAGAGAAAATGAAAATGAAAATTGTGAAAAAAAAAGAGAATATGGATATGTATATAAGAAATAAAAGAAGGAAGAGTACAATTAGTATTTTGGACACTTAGTCATTTTTTACTAAGTGTTTCCATCAATGTTAGAGGGAGAGATTGTTGGAAAGTGATGTTCTAAGAGCCTTGATAATCACTTAAGGGTTTTTATTTATGGAAACACTTATGTTATGGTGATCACATGAAGTAAAGTATGAGTGTTGGAGACACAGTCATGAAAATGAATAAGTATGGAATCAAATTTACAAAGTACTACAGAACTGTTTTAGACAGCGAATATAATATATGCTATATGATGGCTTGTGAACTTAGAGGAAGACATTTTGGGATATGTATGACCTTCTGTTAAGGCCACATATGTTTTTTTATTGATATTAGTTAGTTATAGTGATATAAAGGCATGCGAAGATAGAGGAATAGTGAAATAGGGCATATGAATAGTCGTGATGATTAAGGGAATGCTAGATGGAATGGTAACATGATAAGTTAGATAAAGATTGTATATTTCCAAAAACTTGGTAATAAAAGATCGCCAACCTAGTATTTGTTATTTTCACTAGTAATTATTATGTCTTTTATTGTATTTGAGAGCCGACTGGATGACAGAATGATATAAATAAAGAGTGTTTTGTGAAAGCAAGATAGGAAGGATATATGGATAGAATGTGATAGATGCGAGTTTGGGATATCAGTGATGGTTGATAGAAGATGTGAGATCAAATATTGATAGAGACTATTGAGGACTATAATTGGAACTATCAAAGCATAGAAGATTCTTGTATTGTTCATTCTTTAGAACATTTTTGTAATTGAATTATTGATTGTAAGAGTTGTAAGCTCAGTATACCTTTAACAGGTTTTTATACCTTTAACAAGGTTTTTTATACCTTTAACAGGGTTGATATTCCTCTAACAAGGAAATGTACTATGTAATACTCAACTCCTAACAAGGCTAGGTCTCCTAACATGGACATTATAATTAGTGCATATTCATGGGTACCATCCCCACTAGGGGTTTCCCTTGGCCAGGGTCTCCTCGAAAACAAATAATGGTGTTATGAGTTGTGTGTTATTTTTTTATGTTCTTTTCATTTCAACAATCATATGGTTTATATAGAATTGGTTTAAGTTTAATTTAAAGTGTTGTAATACTAATTCACCCCCCGTCTTAGTATTACTCAATCCTAACACTTTGATGGTGTTTAGCACTAGTGCACATATGCCACTGAAATTCCTTATGAATTTCTTATAAAATTGGGCTAGGCCATGAAAAATTCTAATTTTTGTCCCTGTGATTAGTGTAGGCCAGTTTAGGATGGCTTCCAACTTACTTAAATCCATCTTAAATGTGCCCTTAGACACTAAAAATCCCAAGTAGACCAATTCTTATTTGAGGAACTCACATTTCTCCAAGTTAATAGCTAAATGTTATTCATGGAGTCTCTTAAGCACAACATCCAAATGTTTTAAGTGTTCCTCCTTCATTTTGCTGAAGATGCGTATATCATCAAGATATACCACCACAAATATTCCTTTATAGTCCTTTAGCACCTTATTTATCAATCTCGTGAATGTTTTAGGGGAATTAGTAAGCCCAAATGGCATCACAAGCCACTCAAACAACCCTTCAGTGGTTTTGAAGGCTGTCTTCCACTCATCCCCATCCTTTATGCTGATTTTATTGTATCCACTTTTGTGATCCAACTTGGTGAAGTATTGAGCTCCTCCTAGGCAATCCATTAGATCCTCTATCCTAGTTATAGGGAACCTATATCTGATAGTGATCCTATTTATTGCTCTTGAATCAGTGAAAATTATCCACTTACCACCTTTCTTGGATACTAATACCACCAGTACTGCACATGGACTGATGTTCTTCTTTATTAGCCCTTGATCAAGTAGCTCTTAGATTTGCCTTGCCACTTCTTGGTTTTGCTCTGGTGTGAACTTGTGGGCTACCTTATTTGGCAATGATGCCCTGGGTATAAATTCTATTTGATGGCTGATAGACCTTTTAGGAGGTAAGTTTTTTGGTGTCCCATCACTTACTATGTCCTTATATCTCCCAAGTAAATCTTGGATCTCTTCTAGTATAGATGCTTGGCTAGGCTTCTCCACTTCTTTGGGTTTCACAACTATACCATACCCTTCACTATCTCCTTTTTGAAATGTATGCAGTAGATCTTTTCCACTACTAAAATACACACTAGGGGTTTTGGTTTGCAACTCATCATCATCCATCAAGGACTGGATCTTGAAGGTTCTTCCATCTTTCTTGAAGATAATTGTGTTTCCTCTCCCATCATACATGGCTTCTCTATCATATTTCCATGGCCTTCCCAATAAAAGATGGTAGGAATCCATGGGTAACACATCACATAAAAATTTATATTTGTATCCTCCAATGGATAATTCAACCCATGTTTGTTCATTCACTAGGACACTTTTCCCCTTTTTCAACCATGTCACTTTGTAGGGGTTTCCATGGGGTATCTTGGTCAGTTTGAGCTTCTTGACTACTTCCTCTCCAATTATATTATCTGTGGAGCCAGAATCCACAATCACCTTGCATACTTTACCCATGATTTTACATCTCACTCTAAAGAGATCTCTTCTTTTCTTTGGTTCCTCTTTCACTAGTTGTCTAATGAGGACTCTCCTAAATATGAGTTTCTCTCCCATCTCTGACTCTATATGACTGATCTCCAATGACTTTACACTTGATATGTCTTCTTGAGCATAAGCCACTCTCTTCTCTGCATTGGAGGAAGATTCCTTCTCTGGACACCTATATGTTGGATGTCCTATCTTCCCACAATTGTAATATTTCATGCTAGAAAAGTAAGAACTATTTCTTCTTGCACCTCTTCCTCTATTAGAGCCTCCATGGTTACCTCTACCTCAACCATAGTTTCCTCTAGAGCTTGTTTCACCACTTTTCTCTACAATTTTGGACTCTCCTTGAATTTTCTTATTAGTCCCTCTACCTTGGTGACCACCTCTATGACCCCTTTGATCTCTTCATCTACCTCTATTTATTGAACTATAATCTTGCCTCCTCTTACTCTTTTACTCTATCTTTAGTACCAATTGATAGAAATGATGTACTATTTTAGGGCTTAGGAGACTCATCTCCTCTTGGATAGAACATTTCAATCCATTTAGATATCTATCAACCTTGATTATTTCTTCTTCCACTACCTTGGAACTTAGACATAGTTTTTGGAACTCCTTGGTGTAGGTGTTGACATCATTGTCTTTATGCATTAGACTTTGCCTCCTTTTATGTAGATGGATTTCATAATCCTTCATCATATAGGATTATCTAACCTTGGCCACCATTCCTTTCCATGTAGCTATGGGGTTTTTTCCTTATTTCTCCTTCTTTGTTTGAATGAACTTCCACCATGTGAGAGAAGAGCCTCTAAGTCTTGACTTGGCTACTCTCACCTCTTGATCTTCACTAATTCCATCACATTAAAAGTGATTCTCCATGCCCTCAATCCAATCAATGACCGAGTCGGGCTCTACTTTTCCACTAAAAAGTGGTACACCTTCTAGTGCTTTTCCACTTGAGGCCTTCAAGGATTTTAGGAAGGGTTCTTTTTCCACCACTGGATTTGGTTCAAGAAATTCATCTTCTACTAATTTTTCCTTCCCTTCCTTCACATCTATCCTCTCATTTACCTCTTTTCTTCTATCTTATACTGCTTCCAACTTCTTGGCTAGTAGGTCTATTCTTTCCCTCAACTGTCTATTTTCTTCCTCTTGATCTTCTACCTTCTTGGCCAACTTTGCATTGGTCACCATCCTAGAAGATTCATTGGACTCACACTCTAACATGCACTTTCTTCCCAAATATTTTGAGGCTCGGATACCAATCTGATAGGGAGGTTGGGATAGCCAATCACAAGCTCTTGCCTAGGTCTCACAAGTGACCTTAAGGTGTTCTCTAATGACACCTAATGACCTATAGGATATCATTTTTAGCTTTATCCACTAGTCCACTTAACCAACCCAACTATCAAGTAACAATTACCAAGACAAGTTAAATCCTTGGTGCTATTATTCCTTCATACACACACTGACCCTTAATGACATCTAAGGGCTCACCACCTCCAATATTAGCATAGACTCTTGAATAGGTGAGGAGGTGTTCAAACATGTCTCATTTGGTTCATTTAGAGGTCTTGGAGGTCTTACTTCCATTATCTTTCTTACCAATCTCATAGTTCCTTCATAAAATAGGGCTACAAGGAAGAGCCCCAATTAGGCCTCCTATTCCAGGAAAATAGGGATTTTATTTCAAATTATTACAAATAACCCTATAACTTAATTTTGAATTCTTACTTCAATATCCAACCTCTCAAGGATTTTGGAGGTTTTAGGGTTTCACTCTGTCATACAATCCCCTAACCAAAAATAGGTGTTTTGGGAGGGTTTTAGGCATTCTCTAATTGCATGGATTGTCTACAAGCCTTGGGTAACCAAATGGATTGGTTGGACCCTCTCCTCTTGATAATTTATTGGTAAGTTCCTTTCCTTTGACCTAAAATCACTAACTGGTGGCTTCATGCACACCTCTTCAAGTTATATCTGTTGTGTCTCGGTCTCTCCTAGCCGAGCTCATCATAGGCTCGCCTAGGGTGTGACTTTGTAAATGTTTCTCAAGATTTCCAAGACCCATGCTCTTGTACAATATATATACATGGAATCTAGTCACTATCCCCAAGAGGCCATATAGATTGAATGGTGGGATAGTGAGTTAGATCCTCATTTCACACACCTTCCTAGTTTGAACTAGTGAACATGCAAAAGATAAAGATATGATGCAGAACAAGAAAATAAACACAAAATCCTAATTTAATGATACACAATGAAAGGAAAGATACTAACTAAACACTCCATTGAATTCATTCCATAACACAACTCAAAACATTCTTCTTCAATTCACTAATTACAAAGATACACAAACTTCCACACACTGTTCACACTTCCAAAACTAAAGTGTCGTACACAATATTCTCCAACCTTAGGATCTGGTCCAAAAATGACTTAAATAGTGTGAGGTTTGTCTTAGGTTTCCATTAGGGCACTTCAAGGTCATTTTAGGGTGTTTAGACAATTCTGTCTCAGCAACTTTGAAAAGTTGTAAAAGTTGTTAAGCAACTTTTGTAACATTTTTACAACTTTCTCAAATTTGCAAACCAAAGACTTTGGCTAAGTCCTAGAGAGTTCTAGACTCCATGATAGATTCAAATCTGACTTCTCACACACCCTAGACCCTATTACATCATAGTGACATCATCTAATCAATAAATAACCAAGAAAGAGACTTAAACATTTAAGCCTTAAGATTGCAAAGACCTAAGACCTAGAACCTATTTAGACCTTTCATCCCTATTGGATCCCACACTATGGTCAACATGATCTTAGTAAAATCTCACACATGACAAAGATAGCTACAAAAGAAAACAAGAGATGGATTGAATCAACCAACCCTTGGGTACTCCTACACCACCTGTCAACTATCACCATGATGGCATCATGGCGGCGAGATGACATAGGGAGACCAACAATAAAATCCATAAAAATGGTGTCCCACTTCCCCTTGCGTATCTCATGAGTTTGAAGAAAACCACCTGGATGGAGGTGTTCTGCCTTAACCTTTTGGCATTGTAGCCATCTAGCTACTAACTCTGCCATGTGTAATATCATGCTTGGCCAATGATAAAGTTGTCTCAAATCATCATGCATCTTCTTAACTTCGAGATGTGCTGCATCAGGTTCTCTATGAGCCTCTAGCATAACAAACTCAACAAATCCTCTAGAAGAAGGTACATAAATGCATCCTCTATGATGTAAGAGTCCATTAGACTCCAATGAATACTCTGAATACTTCCGCTCAAGGGGTCTCTGAGATTGAATCAACTCACTAATCTCTATATAAATCTCATCCTCATGCAAGTGATGAAGAATATGATCTCTCAATATGTGCCAGTGGACATATAATAAATCTCATGTCGTCTCCTACTCAAGCTATTTGCGAAAATATTTTCTTTCCACTTGATATAATAAACATAAAAATCGTACTCGCACAAGAACTCCATCCATCTCCTCTACCAAGAATTAAGGTTTACCAAAGTGAATATATATTGAAGACTCTGATATTCTGAATGAAGCTCCAACCGATGTCCTAGGAGGAAAATTTCACCATCTCACTAAGGCATGCACCACTGTTTCAAACTCAAGGTCATGAGCAAGGTATTTGAGCTCATGAGTCTTAATTTCGTAGACTCATAGGTGATAGCTTGCCCACACTACATAAGAAATGCTCCTAAACCATCCAAGGAAGTATCTATGCAAACAAAAAAATCCACTAAAGGCTCTAGAATGACAAGAATGGGTGCACTGGTAAGTGCTCTCTTGAGCTCTTGAAAGGCTCTATCACACTTTTTAGTCTACTCAAACTTCTTTCCCTTTCACTGAAGAGAATTAATGGGGTGTGCCACTTGAGAGAATCCCTCAAAAAACTATTTGTAATAACTGGATAAACCCATGAAACTCCTAACCTTAGTCACAGTGGTAGGTGTTGGTCAATCCATAATAGCATCTATCTTTGATGGGTCCACTAACATCCCATCACCAGATATAACATGTCCTAAATATCTGATCTCTGGTCTAAAAAAATGCACATTTTGACAAGCTACCAAACAACTGATTATATCTCAAACACTAAAAAACCTATCTTAGGTGCTCCTCATGTTATTTCTCATATTTATAATAAATCAATATATCATCGAGGAACACTAGTACAAATTTATTAAGGTACAAAATACTCCATTCGTGAGACTCATGAATATAGTTATAGCATTCGTAAGACCAAATGGAACCACATTGAGCTTGTGCACCCTACAGCTGATCAAAAAGTCATCAATCATAGGAAGTGGATACCGGTTCTTAATGAATACTTTATTCAACTAACGGTAATCCATGCACAACCTAAGAGATACATCCTTCTTCTTTATGAAGATTACTAGTGCACTCCAAGGATAAACACTAGGAAGATTGTGTCCTTTGTATAATAGTTCCTCAAACTATATCTTGAACTCATTAAGCTCATTAGTGGTCATCCTATAAGGTTCTTTGGAAACTAGCTCGGCTCCTAGTACAAGATCTATGTGAAAGTTAACTTCCCTATGAGGAGGCATACCAAGTAGCTCTGACAAAAAAAAATATGTAATATCCTGAAGAATGGGATGGTCATCTAGTGTGGGCTCCTTCTCCACATCATCCTCTTTATCACTGATGGTGATAGTATACAACTGATATCCCTTCCACATACATCACTTAAGCTAGATAGAAGAGATCACACAGAGGGACACAGGTCTTTGAACTCCTAAAATCATTGTAGAAGTGCCATCATCATCCAAACATTCTACCCTCTTCTCAAAACAATCTAACTTGGCTTTGTGGGCATAAAGTCAACCCATGCCAAGTACTAGACCATAGGATCCAAGAGGGGTTGCTTTGAGGTCTTCTATGGTGGTCATATCACTAATCTAAATTTGATAGTCTCTAACCAATGATGTAATGGATACTCTAGCTCCTGAGGCTAACTCTACCTCCCATCTAACATCTTGCCTAGCTACCACTAGCCCACAACAATCCACTATCGATGGAGAAATAAAAGAGTCAAAAGCTCCTGTATCAAATAAGATAGAAACACTACTACCTTTGATCATACCCATGGCCTCAATGACTGTCGCTTGATGCTCTTCTTGGTGGTTATCAACCACTACAAATACTCTATGGGACATGTCCATGTCCCCCATTGTAGGCTCTGACATAGCTTCTCTCTGACTATCTCCCTGAGGACACTCTTTAGAAATGTGCCCCATGGAACCACATGTATAGAAAGGCCCACGTGCCTGAATCTTCACTCCCTAAGGTCTATAATACTATGAACCTCTTGTCCTAGTGGACCCACTATATCCACCCCTAGAGGACTGCAGAGTCTATGTTGGAGGTTTGTAGTGTGCATAAGGTTTATGGTCTCTCCTAGGGCCTT
>BSBK01006381.1:215000-255000 GCA_027943335.1 Chamaecyparis obtusa | reverse complement strand
TCTCCAAAATCCCTTTCCAAATTTAGAAGTCTCTAAGAGTAGAGAGTGTGTGAACAACCCAAGTCCTTTACCAAAAACCCTCTAAAAAGGCTCCCAACTCAACAACTACATTACAATAATAAATGAGGGAGTGACTCAAGTCAATCAGTTCTCCCCATTTGCACCCCTCCTCATAAATGGAGTTGAAGACTAACATGGGGAAGGGGAGATGGCTTGCCCGAATTCTCAAAACTCTATTTTCGCCACTTTCCTTTTGGGATATTTTGGAGGTTCCATAAATGATTTTTGGGCCTCATAATGACTTAAATTTAACCCCTAACCCCTAAGGTACCAAGTGGGATAGTTAACCTACTATTTAAACTAACTTGGACTCAATTAAAGGTTTCCTAACCCCTGGGTAAGCATGAGAACTCTACAAGTTAACCCTCTAGTTGGTGTCATACTTATCCTAGCTACAATGGAAAGTCATTCCAACACAAATCACACACATGTGTCAAGTGACACTTCACAAAAACACATCTAGCATAACTATTCACATAATTAAAATTTAATATTTAAACATAGCCATGCAATATTACATTTACAAATAAAATATATGAAAATGAGGTTCATGTCTCTTTATTAGACAGAACCTTAGTTTCATTGAATTAACATATATCCATTCTTGATTCCCCATTTTTAGAACCACGGTCAATCTCTTGCACAATCAATGCAAACATCAGTAGTCCAAGAAATAACCATATAGAATATAGCAAGATAAATGATATCAATCAAACACATATTAACTAGCACTTGCATTTTCTAATGATTCATCATAACTTTAAAAAACATATGTATTTGATTCCAATATGCATAAACATGAATTCCTGAATCAATTTTGCATCATAATAACATCTAATATATCCATCATATTGCATCATCAAATCATAATCCTAAACATAGAAGTTGTCTGAATTAACTATCATAAAGTATCACATAAGCGTATTAACATCATAATCAGAGTGATAAATAAATGTAGCATAGGATATATCAAATTCTCAAATAATAACATATGTCCAATAGGTCTAAGTATCTCAAAATAAAGAACTAAAGAGTCTAATCAAGAAAATCAGTATTGAACTATGACGGGCTGGGGTAGGCCTCACAACAAGAGAGATGATATAGATAAGTACAAACTTTATTCTCACCAATGATGCAATAATGAACCAACTAGATTCAATTGACAAAATATAATGTAGATGTGTTTTATTATATAGACAAGACAAGAAGAGACCATGATAAGTAGTTGATAAATTATCACCCACACAAGGTGGAATCACATATCCACCAAAGGTGGATCATCCTTCATTATTCAATAAAGTATGTGCAACATATAAAGGATGATAATGTGATAAGAGCACTAAAGGTGGAGACAACAAAAAGTGGAATGTGATAATGTAACTATCACTATGTAAAGTGAAATTTCTCCTACCCCATGTGCAAATAAAGGTGTAAACTCCTAGGTGTCTCATATAAAAATTACAATGTATGCATTATCCTAAGTAAGCTTAAGTTTGGTGAAATTAGTGAATATTTAATCACACCAACAAGCCCAAATTGAAAACCATCATGTGTATGGTTCAGATTGTATTGGAGATCAATTGTATGCAGTGCCACATATAATAATATTTTGAAAACTATGGATTTATATGGGAATTTGATTTAGTGGTATGTTCTTGATGTCTTTTCCAACTTTGAGATATTTTAAACTTCTATTTTGTTATTGTCTAATTTATAAAACAAATATTAAATTAAATATTTTGTTGGATTTGAATATATTTAGTTTGTTTAGTTCAGTCTATTATGTTTTTTTTCAGAAAAAGACATTAAGCCTGGTAATTATATTAATATATAAAAGATAATAGTTTACGGACTCTTTTAAAGCCAAATATTTAGAGGTTCCAACTCCACTAAATATCATCCTAAACTATATGCTGAATAAAAGAGCCAATAGAACAATAAAATGGTTCCAAATAACCCACAAGAGCACCAAGTTTACATGTTTTCCCAAACAAAATTCATAGAAAAAGCTACTCCCAAAAATATTTGCACAAAATGGGAATTCCTGGTATTCGATTGGCAAGGCTGAGGAAAATAAAATTAAAAAGGTTGATATCACCATAGGTGTGAGAAATGAATCATGCAAAATTGGGAGACAAGCACTTTTATTTTTCCATTCTAGTAATAGGGGATGGAAGTTCACCTTCACCTACAATGTCATTCCCAATTTCATTATCTTTTTCATTTCCCTACATAGTGACTGCATTAAGGTCTGGAACCTTAGGAACATGATCATGTGAAAAATATGGAGTGTGTTCATGTTTGAAGAGTAATATGAATAATGCACTAACTTTTGCATGAATTTGATTGACCAGAGACGATCCCAAAATACTTTGATGCCTTTGAAGGGCATTTCTTAAGAATATGAAATCTTGGGTTTCAAGGGCCAATTTAATATTTTCATATACTGATACATACCCAGGGGCATTATGCAGGGAATCCCTAGGAAATAAACCACCCCACAAAGCCATGTCTATTTGAAAGATCACATTTTTGAACCACAAGAAGCAAGGAATTAATTCAAAAAACATGCATGTGTAAAATTTGATAATATCTACTTTGCAACACTTTTCGTGCCTTCAAAATAACCATTTGAAATCGTGGGCATTGCTAAATTATAGAGCACTCTGACATGGCACACAATGAATTATGCTATCTTGAATGTGCTTTGATCAAATTTTTAAGTTACCATTGCAAATTGTCAAGTCACCTCAAATTTATGCAATAAAGTAGCTCCCTAAATCACAACCTATTGAAAATAATGCAATGATTATCTAGGATGAATCACTCTCTCCACATTTATGATTGTAGGAAAAGTGCTAAGTAGTCCCCTCAAATGAATCAACAGGCATAATTTCTATGGAAGCATCCCGTAAGACACGTAACCCATCTCCCATTTGCGTGAAGGTTGATTATCTTAAATCAAAGACCCTTTCCCTGATCAAGATTATGTTAAATTCTAGAAAAAGCAACCAATTAAAATCCTCTTTAGTTGTATCAATTTCCATTTCATCTGCTCCCAAGTTATCTAAGAAATCTGCAAGCATATTACCTTCATGATATGTATGGGTCACTATGAATGAGTCACAAGTGTCTAGGCTATCCCAGACTTGCTATAGAACATAATTAATATGCCAAGTGGAATTTTTTCAGTTTCTGAAAGCATTAATAATAAGTAAAGAATCTCATTTAATATGTAAATTTTTTTACCCCAAACATTTAGCCATGATCAAAACTTGAAGAATAGTTGTAGCCTCTACAAAATTGTTTGTTCCTTTGTGCATCTCTATAATGGATATCTTTATATCCCTGCTTCACTGAATACTCTCCTAACTTAGAAAGGGCCCAAATAATTTCATCAGGCTTACCATTAATGAACATACACCTTTGAGAGAGGATTTTTTAAAGAATTTTCTTCTAATTTTGTTCAATGAGAGTTGGTGACAAGTCCTTCCAAACACCTTTCCCAAAAAATATTATTAATGGCAGCTAAATAGGTAATCAGTCTAGAGCCCTAATAATGAGATATAATAGGTATTGCTAACCGAATCTCTTCCAATTCTCTTAAAGGGGACTGATCATTCCATGAATCATCCAAGAAGAGAACATTTTCACTATTATGAACTTTCCAGGTAAGATAGTCTATTATAACTTTCCTAGAGGACATCACAAATTTTTTCATGGCTAATCCAAGAGGAGGATCCACCAAAGTGAATATCTTGTTAGGATTAGGATTTTCTATGTACTTATCTTGCATGATTTGGCACCAAACTATATTTGGATTTTTTACATATTCCATATAAGTTTTCCTCCAAAATCCTTGTTTCTAGTGTTAGCTGGTGCAGGCCTACACCTCTAGAAATCTTGTTTGTTGTCATATTATCTAGAGAGGTCAGAGGTACCTTTTTAGCTTCCGACATGTTTCCTTTTCATAGGAGTTCTCTAATAGCCTTATCAATCTTTTGAATTACATTAGAAGGATCTTTGAGGAATGCAATATAATAATTTGGAATAGTTGCTAATATAGTTTTGATTAGGATAATTCTACCCGAGAGGGATATCCATCTTACTTTCCAAGAAACAATTCCGAGTTTAATGCTCTCTATCACAATGTCCCAATAGGATGATCTATTTGCACCCATAAATAACGGAGTACCTAAATACTTTCTTGGGAGTTCTTCAAGTTAAAATTGAAGAATTTTTAAAATCTTCTATTTCACTAAATATTTGGTATTGAAGATATAGATTTTTTTTATTTCTACTTGTTTATCAACTATCCTAATATAACTATTACATTTTATTTCTACTTGTTTATCAACTACCCTAATATAATTGTGTAAATTGTAACACCATATAATTTCCTAGGCAGCCTTAATACTTGATTTACCAAAAATAAGTGTGTCATCAATAAAAAACATTGTGTGACTTAAATAATTATATTTTGTATGTAAATTACTTGCCAAAGACCAAGCTAGCTCCTTTGTTTAATATTCCAGCTAAGAGATTCAACCATAATAATGAAGAGGAAAGGTGACAAAAGATCCTCTTTCCTAACTCCTTAAGTTGAACTAAAGAACCCTGGAGAATTCCCATTTATGATGACTAAAAAAATCCCCTAAAAAACATGACATGATCCACTTGCACCATTTTGGAGAGAAACTAAATTGTTTAAGAACCTTATGCAAGAAGCCTCGTCTGATCCTACCATATGCTTTCTTCATATCTAGCTTAAAAGTCAAAGTTGGAAGTTTATGGCTATGAATGGAATGAAGCACCTCATGTTCCATCAATGCACCTTCTGTAGTTTCCTTACCCAAAACAAAACCTCCTTGTTCTAGAGAAATAATCTTGGGGATTAGTTATTGTAACCTTAGATAGATAGCCTTTGTAATAATTTTTTAGATCGTATTGCACAAAGGGATAAACCTAAAATCTACAAATGATTTAGGCTCCTTCAGTTTAGGTAGGATGGCAATATTCATGACATTTAAGGACCTCAAAACTTATCCACTTTTCCTAGATTCCTCCAACACCTAAACTAGTTCATGCCCCAAAATATGCCAACATTTTTGAAAAAACAAAGAAATCAATCCGTCTGGTCCTAGGTATTTATATGCTTCCACAGAGAAGACAACCTTGTGACCTCATCTAGAGTAAAAGGTCTCAATAAGTTAAGATTGTCATGTTGATTTATGAGATAAAGTATTGCATCTAGTAATTCGTGTTCTTGATGTTGAGTTTTGACCCATAATGTTATCCTTGTCATCATGATAAAATTTCATGATAAATGTTGCATCGATTAAAATTTATGTGTGTTTCCTCTTTTAAGAAATTAGGTGCTAATCAAAGAGTTCTCCAAATGAACATATGAAAATAATGTTATTTTTTTTCTTGTAGAATTGATTTTCAATGTTTCTATTAAATGAAAGTGTTTCAAGCATTTAAAGTGTTCATTAACTATACTAAATTATGAGATGATCTTTATGTAAACAGTTTCTTCATTAATGGACATGAATGTGGCATAATGTGTTTAGTCAAATGGGATACAAGCCTGCCAACATTCTCTTCATGAAAACATGTTGATGTGCTCTATTGGACATTAATGAAAAATATTGGTGCACATAAATTGACAATTGAACAGTGCATGGGATTCCATCAAACCATAAAAATAATTATGATTTTTGCCATAAATTGGCCATGGCCTATCTAAGGCAGTAGATATAGGAAAGGTTTTATGCTATGCAAGATGTATATGCATACAATCTTGTGCACTATTTGATAGAATGATTCAACTTTCACAACCTTTGTCAATTTCTTCCTAAGCAACATAAAGTGGGAGATTTGAACCAGAATGATATGGTGGAAAGTAGTTGAGTAGTGAATGTTTATCAGATGTTTTTGTTAATGTTGGAATACCAAGATCATTGAGAGGGGAGGTGAATCAGTGATCTAAAAAACATTTTAAACTTTTTCCTTTACTCCAATGATGTATGCAATTATTTCTTTAACATCATTAAGTCAATGTGCTTTAGATGCAATAAAATATAAGAAATAAGACATATGGACACATTAGGATCATTGACACAACATTTTATAGTGGGAAATCCCTCAAGCTAAAAACCACTCTATGAATATCTTTTATTAGGCCTCACTAGAAAACATTCAGAGCACCCACTCTAGGAGCACCAAAACCTTACAAGTTAAGGAACACCCATTCTAAGGAGTACCCACACCTTACTATTTTAGGAACACCTATTCCAAGGAGCACCCACACCTCATTATTTTAGGAACACCCATTCCAAGGAGTATTAACAGCTTTATCAAAATATAACTAAAAGATTTAATCAGAGGGATACTCTATTACAATACATTTCTTTGATTATAACATCTCAGAAAAATACAAACTTCTCAATTATCAAAGTTACTTTCAATCTCTACTTCAACTTATGAGATGCACACAATCATTATTCTCTATCTTCTATAGACTTTTCATAAACCTTCAATCCTAATGTCTATCCTCCTCTTTTCACCTTCATCGGCCAATGAAAAGCATGCCAACACATCATCTATAGTGAAATCTTTAAAAAAAAAAATGGTCTTCCCTTTTAGTTCTCTTGCATCCAAAGCCATGTCACCAAACATTTGTAAACTGATTTACAACAAAACATATTAGAAGTCAATGTTACTCATATACTCTGTATTCTATTTAGAACCAATAATCACAAGTCTTTTGTAGACTTTTATCCTACATTTTCTCATGATCGCGTCATTATTTAGATAATTATGTTGTTAAGATCATTTTACAAACAAACTCTCACTAACATTCATGATTATTTTCACTGTCAAGATCACTATATTATGAAATCAGAAGTATTAAACAACTTCTTGTTCATAAAGATTGCATCAAGATTGTTGGGATTATGGAAAGATAAGTACTGAGAGGGGAGGGGTGAATCAGTACCTTCAAAAATTTTCAAGACTAAACCTTTGTAGTAGTAGATAGCATTTAACCAACTAAATCCATTATCTAAAACACACATTCAAGTAACTAAAAATTGAATTTGCATGTAATATAAACAATAAATCATTCATGAAAATTCACACTCATAGCACAAATATTTTAGTATCACAGAAACCTTGTAAGAAGGTAAAAACTATGGCGGGGATGACACCCACAAATCTTCACTACTGTAGTAACAAAGTATGCCAGTTAAGGATATAAATTTGTCATCACTTATGATGATCTTACCCTGTTAGGATTAACAATTAGATTGACTAGATCTACCTGGTTAAAGGATTTTAACAATACAATACATGTGTGTACTCAGTTAAGAGATTTAAACTAGAACTGTTAAGTCCACTATGTTAAGATATTTTAGATCTACTACAATGGTTAAAAGGTAATAGTAAAATGTATCTATAATTAGCAACTCTATCTTGCCTGATTTAGATCTGTAATATATCAAATAGATATCACTTTCTAGTGATGTATGTGTCCTTCTATTCTGCTCGATAGCCTTGTGTATGTTCTAAAAAATTGAACGCTTCTTTCATAAACCTTATGTCAAAAACCCTTTGTCTAATCTCCTAATGTCCTAAATGCAGCTACTCCTTCATGATACTTGTTCATAATGACATCTTTACAAATTTTATATCAAACTAACTTGACCTAATTAGGGTTTACAATATCTTAGAAAACCTAAGATCAATGGTGTAACAAAATAACCTAGATCTAACGTTACATAGGAATCATCAACAAATTAATGATTGCATCCATATTTAATTTTGTCTCAATCTTGGTAAACCATTTTCTGATCGGTGTGAACCATTTTCATAGATCTTTGTGCCATTTCAGATTACTATGTTGTTTCTTTTTTTACTCGATAATCACTACACTCTCCATTTGGTAATTTACTAGTTCTCGGTTCATATGAATGCTCAGTGATCAGTATGCTTGGTACTCGCTAATGTCTATTGCTTGGTGAGTGTACTCGATCAAACCCTTGTTTGGTTAACTTAGAGATCTGCCTTGTGTATTTATCGGTGTGTAGGCTTTATATGGTTGACTGAATGTCCTGTTTATCTCCTTTACTGACTGAATAATTGATTGATACTAATGACAATCCTTTAATGCTCAAATAGGATTAACATTATCCCCCTTTGGCATTAGTATCAAAACCTTATGTATATGTACGGACCGCCAAAACAAACTATATACAAAATCCAAAAATATATTGACTCCCCCTTTGTGCATGCTCTTAGTGTGAAGTACATACACTTTCCCACTTTTTGAAATTAATTCCAAATAAAAATAATGTACTTACAACTTATCAAAAATATGTTGACAGGTTTTCTTGAGTGAATCCAAGAGGTTTTCCCATTCCTCTTTCAGTTTTTCAAGAGTAATGTGCTCTAAACCGACTTGTGCATGCATGTCAAAAATGTTTTCCAATACAGAAATCTCCGGGGTGGAAACTAAAACTTTTTCCTTATTTACATGACACTCCATGATCTTAAGATGTAGAAGCAACTCAACATGAAGCTTGGTAATTTGATCACTTATTGTAGTTTCTTGCTTCCTCAAATCAATTCTCAACCGCTGAAGTTCTTGAACCTTTGAAATATGCTTATGAAAATCATTTGGCTTCGTTAGAGAATTATTTGCACTGACCTTTATCTCTTCATCAATTTTCTTGACCTTTTCACTAACCTCCGTAGTGAATTGGTCCACAGTGCATAACTTGTACAAAATTTAAATTATCTATTGTATAATGGTTTCAAGCTTGGTAACTACCTCTAAGATTTTGACCTTATTAATTGCCACTTCCTAGCTTATTTTATTTGCTAATTTCAACTTTATTTTTGCTTATGCCTATTCTTCTAGTCTTTTCCCAGCATCTACAATGGGGGCATTTATGTGACCGGTTAGAGTTGCAAGTTGATCAATGATGGGAGTTTCCTCATCAACATTGATGTTGGGAACTACTTGCATTATAATATCTCTAACTTCCTCCAAAAAAAATTTACTTTTATTATCCTTTTTCATATTCTCGTGTGTATCCTTCCTTGTGCACAATTCCCCATTTCTTCTCAATACTTCAGGGTCTAATATCCTAGGGTCACATTCAAGTATTTCAATAACTTCATCAAGTGTGACAGAACCCTTACCATGTTTCTTTTTTTTCTTCTTCTCTGGTGTTGGTGATTTGGTGTAAGGAACTAGAACCTTAGTCTTTGGATTTGTCTTTTCTGACTCGGTAGACACACTTTCTTTCTTTTCTTGTCCGATGACTAGTGTCTCGGTAGATTTTCCTTGGGCATCTATTGTGGTGGATACTATAGCTGACTCTACAGGTGTTCTATTTTGGTGCTTATGTTTCTGCCTCTATATTCTCAAGCTCATTGGAAGATTTATGCTCAGTTGTACCCTCTCCCTTGGGTATATCCTTTGGTTTCTTGAGGGTCAAACCTTCGGGTTCCTTATTGTGTGACAATGTCAACTTATTGTACCAAAATAGGTAGGTCACCCAGTATTTCACCTATTGCTGCCTCACTAGGTGCATTCTCCTCGGTGGTGTTTGCAGCAGTGTTAATATCTTCATCATTATTGATATCATCAGGATCTCCATTGGTGATGTCCTCAATCAATACATCATATGTCCCTGGTGTTACTAACTTCTCAAGAGCATCATGTCTATATTTTTTACTGTAGCTAGGCAGGTATAAATCAATAGCAATGGTGTCATCTACTACCTCGGTATCAGATAATTTGATTGGCTCCTTGGTGGCTAAGTCTGCATTATCTGAGTGAACTCCTTTATCTTTCTTTGTGTTCTTCTTGGGAATTATAGCCAATGCCAGTTGATCTGCTTCTGATCGGTCTTTTAAAATTGTGGTCCATAGAAGCTTTCTATTTTCATCAACTTCTTCAAGGTTTCATGCCAAGATGTCAAGGCCTCAGCCCTCTACTCTTCTATAGAAACTGTTCAGAATATTATTTCATCAACTCTTCTATCTCGGGAACCGATAGAGTAGGCATTGCCAAAATCAATGAGTGTTCCCTCATTTTCTTCTCAATGTGCAGGGCATATGTCCACCTTGCTAACACTTTCTCATATATCTCTTTAGGTACATATCTTACAAATTCAATTGGTACCCTTTTAAACTTTATCATCATTTGAATAATTGCTTCTTCAACTTTTTCCTGATACTCGATATTCATATATACATACCGACTTAGCTTAGGGTGAGTTAGACTCCATATTTCCTTTATCCTATTTTCTAACTCATCTACTATTTGACTCTTATTTATAATAACTTTAAATTTACCTTGATCCTCTTCTTTATCATCTTCTTCATCAACATCATCTTTAGCTTTAATTAATCTCCTCCTCTTTTTAGGTTGCTCAGAGGTGAATTGGGCACCTCTCTTTTTCTTCTGATAGGTTTTGGTGGGAGTTGGCCTTGAAATTTTTACTATTTCTTTCTTTAGGAGTGGAGAAGCAATTGTTGAGGACCATGTCCTTTCTCTCATCGGTGCTTCTATTTTTTTTCTCTTCCCTATGGCCTTGACCGATGTAGTTTGAATATCCTTGTCAAACTCGGTCTCCTCCTCATCATGTTCACTGTTGCCAATAAGTAATTGTTCCTCATTTTCTTCTTCAACTAGATTAGCTTCATATGTCTCATCTTCTTCTACTTCATCACCAAACTATTTTACCAAGGTATCCATCATCTTCCTGGATTTCATACTTACCTTCACTCTGACTAGATCCATTTTTATTCTTAGTTTGGCCTCTTCATAGGTACCGAACCTAGTTTCCTTTGGATCTTTGGGCTCAGCCAATAATGCATGTATTGACTTGGAAGCTTGGTCAATATCTAATTCACATTCTTTAGGTGGTAACCAAGCAGTCCTTGGTTCAACTGCCTTGATCAATGTGGATTCGGTGTCCACTAGGAAGCAGATATCATCCTTATTTTTTTACTAGCTGACTTGGTATCCTACTCCTTTGATGCATTATTTCCTTAAATTTTTCAAAATAAACATCCATGACACTAACAAAATTTTATCCTAAACCTTGAATAAATTCACCAATTTGCATAATAGATGGTCAGTTGACATCCTAGTCAATATTACCGACTAAGGGAAAGAATTTTTTCACATAGAAAAATATACAAATAAGTAGGGAACCAAACTTACAAGTATTTGACTTAGATTATGGTTCTCATATTCTCATCTAATTGTTTCAATAGTAGCTCAGCTAGGTCATATTGGAAACCTTTCTTCGCAATCTTGTAGGCTATGTCCATAGCTCCACACAGTATATTGTTCAGCCTTCTTGATTGAAATATTTTATAACCGACTACATATGCTCTGAACCTTATCTCAGGATCAACAATTGTGTTGACTCTCATACCTCTGTCATCCCATTTTGCTATAGTTAACTTCTCAATTTTGGTCCTCGGTGCATTCCTAATGGCTTTCACTTTATCGGTAACAGGATAATCAGTGACTGCATGTATAATGTCTTTCATGATTTTTACTGGTTCATCTAGCCATAATTTCCCTTCATGCACTCGACTCAATACAACCCTAATCCACTCTGTATTGAACTCTCTCCAGAAATACAGGGCATTCATTAAACCCTTCACCTTCAAGTTTTTATGCTCATCCTTAAGCTTTTCATCTATGCTTAGCTCCTGGAAGGTGATTGAAGCTCAAAATATCCTATTTCACTGATCTTGTAGTGGATGTAAGTGCGAATATCTTGAACTAGCAAAACCCTATGCGAAATACTTGAAAATGTGCCAGTTTGGTCAATCTATGATGTAATCTTGGGGTGTAACTTGTATTTCAGCTCATCACAGGTTGTGGACTTAATTAGGTTGACCTTGTTATCACTCCTAGACTTGGATTTCATGACCTTGGATGAGGATGCCATCATTTCTAAAATTTAGGGCTTCACTAATATACTGTTAAAATAACTCGGTGGATGTGGAGCTTACTTTTGATTGAGATGAACTTGCTAAGGAATCCTTTAAATATTTGCTAATAGCTCTGGGAATTCTTTGCTCAAATCTTCTCAAGTCGCTATGGTTCTTCGTAATCATTGTGTGGATAAATGACTAAGTCCATCGAGTATTTATACCAGAAATTTCATTTCCTACTCAAAATTTTGCATTTAATTCTTTACCTACCATAGCTCCATAGATGTAGTTGTGCTCAGTTTACACTTTAAAATACCTTAACTCGGTTAACACTTAGATATTACTTGGTTGATACCACATCTTGGTTAACCTTTCCAATATTTACTGACTAGCAAACATTTACTTGGTCATGCTTTTGCCGACTATACAAAATTTAAGTTCTAAACATGTAATCCCATAGTGCATCTTGTTTCATGCTGATTTGGTGTGCATTCACTAGACATAAGGAACTATCTGTAATATATAACCAATTTGAAATTTAGTTCCATCCATACCTTCTATGATTTAGGTGGAGGTGGTGATGTCACCTAATCTAGTGGATGAATTTTCATCGATTGCAGTGCTTGATTCAACATTGTCATTCGATGCTTTTCTCCACATTTGATTTCTTATCCTCATGATTTCTTCAATTGTATTTCCATTTTTATTTGTATTTATCTCTGGTGCTTGGTCTCTGCAATCCTTTCTTAGATGACTGACCTTGTGATAGTGAAAACATGCCATACCAGTACTTGTCCAATTACAAGATCTTTCTCTCCAATTCTTTCTCATGAAATTTTTTGCTATATGTCCATACCTGCCACATGTTGTGCAATTAACCCAAGTATTGTAATCCCAATTATATGCATTACCTTTCCTTCTCAGTTGCTATGATTTTTTCTATTCTTTCGGTGTCCAAAATTGCTTCATTTGTGTCCTACATTCTTGTGATGTTTCCATGCATGTTGCAAGTGCGATAATATTTCTCCACATAGGGTTTCTTAGGTTTCCTATTCAACTTTGATCTTCACTCATGTACCTGACGTCCATACTTATTACAGTTATAGAAATGACCATTAAACTTAGGAATGGGTTTAGGAATACCTTTTGCTTTACTCCTGCAAACATTTGATGTGTGGCCTAGTTTTCCAAAATGATAACATGATAGATTCTTTGGCCTTGGATTAGCATAGGAATTCTTCTGTTCAGCTTGTCTTGATGACTCTCCCTACTTGGTGTAGCCTAATCCAGTTGTGTTATCAAGTCTTTTCTAACTTATCAAAAATTCATCCATTCTTTTAGTATTGTCTTCAACTTTCTTGATCATCTCATTATGTTGTTGTATTTTTACCACATTCTTCAATCTTTCATTTTCCTCTCTTAATTCACCGATGTCTTCTAGTTTCCTTGTAAGCTCACTGTTAACTTAGTTGACTTCCTGACTTATGACAACCATCTAGTTAGAGATTTCAAAGTGATGCTCGGTGAGTCTCAGTATTTTAGATTCGTTCTCTTGCAACTTGTCATTCATTTATCTCCTATCTTCAATAGCCAAGTTTCTTTCTTATTCTACTTGCCTTGCATTGTTCATGACATCAATCATCCTAACCATTTTTGTCTCTTGACCGATCTACAGAGCTTCCACTTGTTCAGTGATATGTAGATTATTTTTAGATATATCTGATATGGTTCCTTCAAATGCATCAGATATGCTACCAGATCCAGATCCAGATACCTCAAATGGATCATCTATCTCTTCTTCATGATAATCATTCTCACTATACCAAATTTCCATATCCTTCCTCTTGACCAATAACTTCTTTGGTTCTTATTTGGATTCTTTGAATTGATCAATAAAGATCTGCATTTGTAACCTTTCATTCCCAATAGTCTTATCCAACCTATATCTTTCCATCCTTAGATATTTCATCTTCTGTGATTAAACTTCCTTAACAAGAGATCTAGCTCTGATACCAATTGTTGGGATTATGGAAAGATAAGTACTGAGAGGGGAGGGGTGAATCAGTACCTTCAAAAAATTTTAAGACTAAACCTTGGTAGTAGTAAATAGCATTTAACCGACTGAATCCATTGTCTAAAATATACATTCAAGTAACTAAAAATGCAATTTGCATGTAATCTAAACAATAAATCATTCATGAAAATTCATACTCATAACACACATATTTTGGTATCATAGAAACCCTTGTAAGAAGGTAAAAACTATGGTGGGGATGACACCCACAAATCTTCACTACTGCAGTAAAAAAGTATGTCGGTTAAGGCTATAAATTTTTTATCACTTTTGATGATCTTACCCTATTAGGAGTAACAATTAGATCGACTAGATCTAAATGGTTGAAGGATTTTAACAACACAATACATGTGTGTACTTGGTTAAGAGATTTAAACTAGAACTATTAAGTCCACTCTGTTAAGAGATTTTAGATCTCCTAGAATGGTTAAAAGGTAACAGTAAAATGTATCTATAATTAGCAACTCTATCTTTTCTAATTTAGATATGTAATATATCAAATAGATATCACCTTCTAGTAATGTATGTGTCCTTCTGTTCTGCCTGTTAGCCTTGTGTGTTCTGAAAAACTGAATGCTTCTTTCATAAACCTTCTGTCAAAACCCTTTGTCTGATCTCTTGATGTCCTTAGTGCGGCTACTCCTTCATGATACTTGTTCATAATGACATCTTAACAAATTTTATATCAAACTAACTTGACCTAATTAGGGTTTGCAATATCTTATAAAACCTAAGATCAACAGTGTAACAAAATAACCTAGATCTAACATTACATAGGAATCATCAAAAAATTAATGATTACATCCATATTTAATTTTGTCTCGATCTTGGTAAACCATTTTCTGATCGGTGTGAACCATTTGCATAGATGTTTGTGCCATTTAAAATTACTATGATGTTTCCTATTTTACTTGGTAATCACTACATTCTCCAATCGGTAATTTACTAGTGCTCAGTTCATATGAATGCTCGATGATTATATGCTAGGTACTCGATAATGTATGTCACTCAGTGAGTACTGTACTCAGTCAAACCCTTGTTCAGTTAACTTAGAGATCTTCCTTGTGTATTGCTCAGTGTGTAGGCTTTATATTGTTGACTAATTGTTCTTTTTATCTCCTTTACCTACTGAATAACTGATTGATACTAATGACAATCCTTTAATGCTCGAATAGGATTAACAAAGATTCCTTTTCTAATTTTAACAAGTATCAACAGATAGATACATGTTTTACATCAATCTTCCCTACATCAATTAGTGATAAACATCTTATCATATTGCCATAAGAACTTCAATCATAGGAACCTTCATTCTCATCTAAATCTGCAACCATTCAATCAATACATTTGTATATAGAGCATTTAGTGATCTACATAATATATTCTTAAATTTTACTACAATCAAATATACTATCAAATGAATGTTATGAGAAAATATTGTTAGACATGGTACAACCAAATTTATATACTTCTGATTACATACAAAATATTTATTTGCAAGCTTCTTTGTAACATTATATGTAACTTAACTATAGAAACTTACACAAAACTTCTAAAGAATTCTTCTTATAACCATTATTAATCAAATCTCATACTTGGTCATTATTCATTAGCACAATATCTCTTCTTTTGTGTAGTCATTCTCTAGACACAATTTTAAATCATTCTCATCATAACAAAAATAAATACATCAACATTTCCATCCTATGTGATTATACTCTTCACATTCTTGAACCCCATTTTTATTGACTTTCTCTTCCTTTAAAAAAAATATAAGTTTTTTACATGAAAATCATGTATTTCAGTCATATGAATAAACCGTCTAACACATGAATCTTCCCATATTTTTCACAAGGCACTGAAAATAAAACTCTCTTTCAAAAAACCTTTGCGTCTACAATTGGTTTTTCTAGAAAATGATAACTATTTAACAATTTTTAAAATGTGCAAATTGGTTATGATTAAACCAATCCATATCATGAATTTGCACCCAAATTAATCTGACCAACTCATTATTTAAAATCAATTTTTTACTTCTCTTTTTAAAACATAATACCACCAACTAGAGCATAACCATTTTTTTTTTGCTTTTCATAAAACTGAAGTTTGGTTTTAATATATTTTTTTGTTCAAAGAAATATCCTTCTTTGTTGACCATGATATGCCAACAAGTTAAACCAATACTTATGCTTTATTAAGGTTAAGAAATCTTCTCCATTAGAATTGATTCTCTTTCTTTTAGCCATTAAAATTTTCCATAAAAAAATGCTTCTATGAATATTGTCCAAAATGGTTTTAGGTAAAATGATTCCTTAGCACATTCTTCATTCATTAAAAACCAGTAAAATTTTCTTCCAAAACAATATTGAACTGAAGTCAACTTCTCATATAATAATTTGGTATCTAGATACTTAGAAACCAATATGTATTGATTCAATAATTAATCTCGTTTAAATATATCAATACTTTTCATGATAATTCAATGATAAATCAAGTCAAATCAAAGCAAATCAAGGACAAAATTGAAGTAATTGAATCACAATTAGCCAATCAAAATTAAAATCAAGTCTTAATTTGAGATGAATCAAAATTGAGAGTGTTTTTAATCAAATGCAATCAAATCAAAGTACAATTAAATCAAATAATTGTATAGTCTTGGATTAAATCAAATTCAACCCATTCAAGGGGTACATGGCTAAAATAAATCAATTAAATCAATTAATAAATCTTAATTACTCTCAACAACCCAAAAGGAGAGGAAATTCAATCAACCAATGAGATTTAAGGAAAGGCATTCACATGGATCAAGCCAAATTCAATCTCAATCACTCAAAGTGAAAGAGAATCTTGTCTACTTGACCCAAGCTTTGAGGACACAAACTTTGCATTGTCTTCAAAGGGTGGAACCAAGGACTCAACCAAGGCTTAATCATGATCAACTACACTACACCCCCTACCGTTGGGAAAATCTATAAAAGGAAGGCCTAAATTCATCATAATTATCAACCACATATCTGAGAATTGCATTGGACCTCCTGCAATTTGAACTTAGAAAGGCAATTTAGATTTAATTGAGCATTTGGAATTGATCAATTAGCTTTAGCTTTAATCATTTATCTTTCTCATTCTCAGACTGTCATTAATGGGAGCTTGCTGAGAGCTTTGCATTAACATTTCTTAGTTAGAGAGCCATAAGATGCTTAATTGTCAATTTCTAGCTTAAATAGATTGCTATCTTGTGGTTTATTTAGTTTTTATATCAATTATTGTCAATACTAATCCTATGAAGATACTTTCCCTAGTATACAAAATGGCGCCCACCATGGGGCAGAATGCTTCACTTTACTAAACGCCCGGATTTATATCATTTTTGTCAAATTTTCATGTCTTTAACCCTCAACTTTTTCAGGAAACAACACTTTTGACAGGTTAAATGACACTTTTGCACGATAAAATGGTGCTTTCAAGCACTGTTTCAGTGCTTCTACGATAAATTTGGGCACCTTTGACCCGATCAGTGGCGCTTTTGATTTTTCTATTATTGGTCAATCAATTCTGCAGTGCTTTTGCACAGATTAATAGCGCATTTTTCCTGACTACTAAGTGCTTTTGATATTTTACTGAGTGCTTTTTCTATATTTTTACCACCTTTAATCATTTTAGTAGCGCTTCTATTAAATAAGTGTGCGCTTTTACATTTTCTGACAGACTTGAAGCAACACTTCTAATTTGATTAACAATGCTTTTAAGCAATAAAATAGCACTTTTAACTATTTCAGGAGCACTTTTGCATAATTTGTTAATCTGATTAATCTAACTATGGTAAAATGATTTACTATATTCTGCAGGATGTCTAATCACAAAAAGGTGAGAAAACCAGAGAGCAAGTTTAATCACGAAGGCAAGGCTTTGGCTAGGAAGATCAAGAAGGAAAACTTTGCTCACATCAAAGCGGTTCTTGAGGAGTCACAAGAAGAAGAAAACTAGGTATATCAGAATTATCTTAAGATTGTAGAAGCTTACAAAGCAAAATTTGTATCACTTAATTAGATTTTTACTCCTTACTTCAAGTTTTTCTCAAAATTTGCAAATAAGGTTTTTAAAATTCAATACATAAACTTTGCTTCTTCAAATTCAATTTGGTTTCCCTCATTGTGATTGTTTGTGTTGACTAACTTGTTGGTGGTGGAAAAGCACATTTGGGAAGGAGAGCTATTGCCAAGGTAATGATAAAAATGATAAGAATCACTCAAAAATTCCCCTAACTTTTGTTAGCTACAAGGAAAGGTAAGCCTCAAATTAGTTAATATTTTCCCTTAAATTGTGGCATTTGAGCATTTCAAATCTAGTAATTACAAAACAGCCTCTCTTTGTTTGGAAAGTTTAGCATTTAGGCCTATGCTCTTCACTTCTTCTAGTGAATTAAAATGCCAAAGGTGTTGAACGTTTTGATTAATAAGAAAGGTTGAGGAATCAAGCACATAAAATCAAAGCCCCTTGTTTGTGGAAGAGAGTAGAAATACTCAAATCTCTATAGTTAGTGGGTGAAAGAAATTGAACAAGATTGTTTATTGTGTTTGGTAACTAAAGGAAAAGTTAGGGATATGCTCTTCACCTTTTGGTGAACCAAATTCCCAAAAGCTTGACCTTAATTCCATTTCCATGCTTTACATGAACATGCTAGAACATTAGTGGGCTTGCCTCCTAATAATTTTCCTTAACGAGGCCAGTGAGAGGGACAGCCCAAAGTGGGATACACTCACTTTTTCTGTGGGAATCCAACCCACTATAAAATGAAATGCATGCATCCTTAATGGGGTGTGTGACAAAAGGATTTTAAATTTTTTGAACTTCCTCTAGTAGTCCTTTTGGATTGCGCCAAATCATACTTTTGTGCATGTGGGAAGCCCCTTAACATACTTGGGGGATGAAATTTTAAGATCTATTTGAATGAAATCTACATTAAATCCTTGATAAAATAGCAAGACCACCTTTTAGAGCCATGTTTATGAACCAAATCTTGTGCTAGGTAGGTGCTTGAAGTTTCTTTTTGTGCAAAACCCGTGACAACATTCTTCAAATCAAACATTTTGTGTTAAGTGGGTAAAATGAGACAAGTGAATGTGTGATTGTTGTGTTTGAAATACATAAAAAAGTGAGAGAGATATCCATTGAAAATTCATCTTACATTTTTAATCTCTTCAATTAAAAATCAACAATTCTCAAATCAAGGATCATTCCAAATCAAACCCTTGTTGGATGTCGATTTCCATGCGGTCCCACACATATAGAGTATCTTTACAAGGAGATAGCACTCTTGTTGCAAATGAAGGACAAGAATACCAAAGTCTTTTCAAAGGTCCTAATCAAGAAGAAATTTTCCCAAACTTGTTTGACAAAAGACTTGAATAAATGGATAGGAACTCGGCATATCATAATTACCAACCAGGAGGGAATAATCAAAACATCAACAATGCCAATCATAATCCCAAAGAAGCACTTGAATAAAAGGTTGAGAGAGCAGCCCAAGATCAGGAATTCCTAGAGGTCATGGAGAAATTAAAAGATAAGGATAGGGAGAAGTTTTTCCTTAACCTAGCTCAAGAGGGAGTAAAGCTTCCCTATGATTTTGATATTTAACAACTTAAGAAAGATCAAGAGCAAGATAATCCCATGAATGTTATCACTAGGCAAATAAAGGCCTTTCAAGAACAAATAGATACCATGAAAAAGGCAGCTTAACCTAAGGCCTTTTCCATTGAAGCTTTGTGTCCTTTTCCATTCGACAAAAGCTTAGTTATGGTATCCTTTCCATTCAATACCATTTTTCCTAAATATGATAAATATACAGGTAAAATAGACCCATGGGATCATTTAAGAGAGTTTTGTGCCCTAAGCATTGAGTTCATGCACAATGATACATATCTAATGAGACTCTTTCCTAGAAGCTTAGGAGGTCCTGCCATGGAGTTGTTCTCAAAACTACCCCAAGGAATAAAGACCTTTGAGGAATTAGCCTCCAAGTTCATAACCCATTATTCTTATAACATTGAGCATGAAATTACAATGCTCAAGTTGTGTGATACCAAACAAAAAGATGGAGAGTCCTTCCTAGGATTCCTACAAAGGTGGAGGACCATTTTCTCAAGGTATCCACGAAGTATCCCCGAGAAAGAAAAGATGGAAATCTTCACCAATAATTTGGCCACAGAAATGAATTATAGATTACAACTCCAATGCCCCCCAACATTTGAAAAACTTATCAAAAATGGGATCAAGATTGAGGAGGTATTGGTCAAGAGAGGTGAAATAAAATTATTTAAAGATAACAAATCTAATAACACCACCAACAACAACAACAATAATAATGTGCTAGAAATATTTCAATAATCAAGGGTCCAATAATTACAAAGATAAATCTAAATCATGGATAAAGAATAACAACAAAAACCTTGTGAATGATGAAGTTGTGGAGGCCCACAACTTGAAGGAAACCCCTTTTACCTTGTCATATGGAGCTAATTCTTCAAATAATGTAAATCAATCAAACAAAGCTCCATTTAATTCCAATAATTCCAATAACAATTCCAACAATTCCAAAAATAATGCCAATAATCCTAATGGGAATAAGTCCAAATCTTTTTTCTCCAATTATAACAAAATAAAATTCACCTATTTAGGTGAACCTTTGGAGAACGCATTAAAAACCTTGGTTGCCAACAAAGTCATCACATTACCCGATGTGAAAGATTATGAACCTCAAGATAAACCCTATTGGTGGAATGACTCTCATAATTGTGAATATCATCGAAATAGAGGCCGTTCAACCAATGAATGCATGAGATTGAAACACTTGGTGCAAGACTTAATAGATAATGAAACCATCAAAATTGAAGGACCTCAAAATAATGAGGACCACATGGCTTTCAAGAATCCCTTTTTGAATCATGAAAAGGATGAGTCATCTAAGGCTAATCAAAATAAATAAAAAAGGCAATGAGAAAGTGAACTTTTCTCATACCTATGATAACACAATTAATACTTTAAGAGAAGAAGATAATACTATAAATATTGTCATAGTAAATAACAATTCAAGAGAAGCATCATCAAATGTTGTCACTATGGGGCAAGCATAAAAAATTATTCTACCTACCAATTCTCCTAAAGTTGTGATATCAAATCAAGCTTCAACCTCATCATCAAAACAATACAACTTGGTTGATCAATTACAAAGAACTCCCGCTCAAATCTCTATCTTGGAGTTACTCAAATTATCACCAATCCATAAAGACATTTTGGAGAAATCTTTATTGGAAACTAATGTGCCTCTAGACTTGGAGGTAGACAAATTCCAAAATATGGTGGGGCAACTCATTGCACCCCATTTCCTATCATTTTCTAAATAGGATGACATGTCTCTTAATCATCCTCAAAATCTGCCCTTACACATAGAAGTGTTAATTCACAAGAATAGGGTGAAAAGAGTCCTTATAGATGGAGGAGCCGGCCTAAACATTTGTACCCTTAGCCTAGTAAAAACCCTAGGATTTTTTGAGGAGGCTATTGACCCTAAGAAAAAGATAACCATAAAATCTTACGATGATGAAGAAAGAGCTTCAAAAGGAGTCATAGTGTTACCCATAAGAGTTGGACCTATGCAAAAAGAGACCATATGCCAAGTGTTGGACCTAAAATTGACTTACAATATCTTACTAGGAAGGCCATGGATTCATGAGATGCAAGTCGTGCCATCTACTTATCATCAATGCCTAAAGTTTCCTTATCTAGGACAATAGATAATGGTAAGTGGGGATCTAAACCCATTCCAATATTGTAATAATATCAAGCCTATCAATGACTCCTTAGTCCCACACAATGCAAAAGGGTCTAACCTAATCAAATGGAGCAAGGTCAAAGTTCTAAGGACATCCCTTTGTTGAAAGGAAAAGAAACGATAGAAGAAGAGGTTGTTATTAAAGATACACCAAAACTCATTAACCTAGCTACAACAACTAAAGGAAAAGAGAAGGTTAATGAGGATAACATTATCAAAGAACCAAAAGAAGACCATACCAAAGCTATCCAAGTGTACACTAAAGAGGTCCATTATCAAAAAATGGACCAAATGATGAAGAATTTTGATAAGTAATGCAAGATCAAGCAAAAAGGCATAGGGGAATACTCCTTATCCATGATGGACTACCTTTATCACCCAAATCCTTTGGAAGACCCTCAAATCTACCCCATAGATATAATGATAACTTTGTGAGGGCAAGTACATCATCTGCCATGGATGAAGAAGACAATGAGATCCTAAATTGGTTATATAAAGATGAAGAATCAAGTGCACATGTTAAACATATTCAAAATATAACCATTCCCACACATCAATATGGGAAAGGGTTTTCAATCATGCAAAAGATGGGGTACAAAGGTCAAGGACCTTTAGGCACAAGGAATGAAGGACTTGTTGAACCAATAGAAAGTACATGGCGAGATACCAAGGAGAAAACAAGATTAGGGTATCTTGAAGAAGGATACACTCAAAAACATTATCCCAAACTTCATAGCTAAATATTACAATTAGAATCTCATAGTGATGAGGATTTTAATGAATGGGAATGGGAGACCCTATCATATGAGTCATGCCATGATAAGGGTATTGATGTTATTCATACCTATGCTTCTACCAAAGATAAAGGACCAATAGCAGAATTAGGTTCAAATCAAGCATCTAGTTCTAGCCAAGTGATTCTAAATGATGTACCAAGTATAAAAATAGAGATAAATCAATGGGTAGGTGAACCATATGTTCCTTCATGGAGACCTACTATGGAAGAATCGAACATTAGGTTTAATCCACATGATTTTTATCCAACGGAAACCCTAGAGGAGTCTAGTGAGGAGGACTTTGATCCTTCTTCTTTAGAACATTTAGAGGAAGCCCATGTTAGATAATTTCAAGATGCAATGTATGAACCATCCAATAATGAGATATACACCTTAAATCCAATTGAAACAAACCTAAGTATTGACCCATTAACCCTCATACACCCAGACTTAATCGAATGGAAGTCCATGGAACCAACTACCCTTCCAATCTTCTTAAATGACAACATGGTGTCCCAATACCTCAATTTGGTTGAACCTTATTCTATCAAAGAATATCAAGAAGAAATGATCAAAGGGAAGGGAGCATCCAAACTTTCAATCCTAGAAAAAATGAAAAAAAAAAAAAAAAATAGAAAAGGAAAAGGAAAAGGAAAAGAATCAAGTGTTGAAAACCACATTGTGGCAACATTAGATCAAGAAGAAAAAAATAAAGAAATAAAGGATGTTTCCAAAGGTGAAAACCTAATTGAGGAGCCTAAGGAAGGGAGTTTGGATGCTCTACCAGAACATTATGAGGAAAGATCTCCAATCTTAATTGAGCCAACAGAAAAGATAAATATTGGATCAGAAATAGAGATGAAGATCATGCACCTAGCAACATCACTATCTATCGAAGAAAGAATAGAATTCATCAAGTTATTTAAGGAAAAACAAGTCAACTTTGCATGGTCTTATGATGATATATCAAGTTTAGACCCAAATATGATAATGCATCATCTAAATATCAAGGAAGGAGCCAAACCTGTTAAGCAAAAGCTAAGGAAGATGCATCCCTATATAGCACTACTTGTCAAAGTGGAGTTAGAAAAACTATTGAAAGTGGGATTTATAAGGGCCATTGATTATGCACAATGGATCTCAAATATAGTGCCAGTATCAGAAGCAGAAAAATCCATCAGAATCTACATGGATTTTAGAGACTTAAATTTGGCATGTCCTAAACACGACTTCCCACTTTTGAGTATAGATGCCATTGTGGACTTAAGAGCAGGACACTCTATGTTTTCACTCATGGATGGATTTAGTGGATATAACCAGATAAAGATAGCACCAGAAGACCAAGATAAGACTACTTTTACATGTTCATGGGGTACTTTTTGCTAGAATGTCATGCCTTTTGGGTTAAAGAATGCCGAAGTGACCTATCAATGGGCAATGACCACAATATTCCATGATATGATGCATAAGTTCATGGAGGACTATGTGGATGACATATTAGCCAAATATCATTCAAGAAAAGAGAACCTACCAATTTTGGCAAAAAATTTTGAAAGGCTAGAAGAATTCAAAGTGAGACTTAATCCAAAGAAATGTGCATTTGGAGTCCAGTCCAGCAAACTACTAGGCTATATTGTATCTACTAAGGGAATAGAAGTGGATCCCGCTAAAGTAAAAGCTATAATGGAAATGGAAGCACTTAAAAAAATTAGTCAGATGAGATCTTTACAAGGAAGGATCCAATCCATTAGGAGATTTATCTCCCAATGAGCAGAAAAATGTCATAATTTCACCCCCAAATTTTGCATAAAGATACAATTTTCAAATGGGATGAAAAATGTGAAGAACCCTTTAATCTAATAAAGAAATATCTCATGAACCCACCAATATTAATGCCACCTATCAGAGGCAAGCCCTTGATCCTATACATTTCAGCAATAGAGAATTCATTGGGAGCACTTTTAGCACAAGAAAGTGAAACAGGAAAAGAAAAGGCAATTTACTACATAAGTAGAACCTTGGTCAAATACGAGCTGAATTATACATTCATGGAAAGGGCATGTTTGGTCATAGTTTTTTCTTCCCAAAAATTGCACCATTATATGCTAGCACACAAGATAAGGCTCATTTCCAAAATTGACCCTTTGAAGTATCTACTTCATAAAACAGCATTGAATGGAAGGCTAGCAAAGTGGGTTATGGTGCTAAGCGAATTTGACATAGAATATGTTGATAGAAAATCAATCAAAGTGAAAGTCATTGCAGACCAATTAGCAGAAGCACCACTTCAAGATGATCATCCCATCAAAGTGGAATTCCCAGATTCAAAGATTGTGAATGTTGAGGCAAAGACATGGCAACTATATTTTGATGGTTCATACACTCATCATGGATCAGGAGCAGGCATACTTTTAATCACTCCCCAAGGCTTTACTATCCCTAAGTCCTATAAATTGTTATTTCCATGCACAAATCACATAGCAGAACATGAAGCCTTGGTTATTGGAATCGAGTTGGCATTAGAGTAGAAAGTAATAGAATTAAAGGTTTATGGAGATTCACAATTAGTCATTAATTAAGTCAATGAAGAATATCAAACAAAGGATGACAAATTGGTACCCTACAAAAACATGGTGGAAAGTCTTAAAAATCATTTCTTACTTATTACATTTGAGCAAGTGCCAAGAGAAAAGAACAAAGCAGCAGATGCAATGGCAACTTTGGCTTCACTTCTACAGATGCCTGATCAAAGTACCAAATATGAATTCTTGGTAGAAGAAGTGGATCAACCCTCATTTGACCCTACCCACCCTTATACCATTTTCTTTTTAACTAAAAATGAATCACCTTGGTATGGACCTATTTACACTTGAAAGATCAAATCCTTCCCATAGACTAAACTAGGAATCAAAAGAAAAGCTTCATTCACCAAGCCGCCCAATACACCATAATTTTTGAAACATTGTATCACAAAAGTCTAGATGGAATGCTCCTTAGATTTTTAGAAGAAGAGGAATCAAATGTAGCCTTGTGAGAAATCCACAAAGGAATTTTTGGATCACACTCAAACGGATTAACCCTAGCTAAGAAACTTCTTAGGATAGGATATTTTTGGCCTACGATGGAGAAAGATGCTTGTAACTTTGCAAAAACTTGTAGAAAGTGTCAATTCCATGGAAACTTGATACATGTGCCTGCACAAGAACTTCATCCAATGACAACACCTTGGCCATTCTATCAATGGGGTCTAGACCTAATAGGCATGATTTATCCACCATCCTTGAATGGTCATAAATTCATCATCATGGCAACTGAGTACTTTACCAAGTGGGTGGAAGTTGTACCCTTATCAACTGCAATAGGAAAGTAGATATCTTTGTTTATCCTTAATCATATTATTTATAGATATGGCATACCTCATTCTATCATAACGGATAATGCAAAGAATTTAAAAAACAAAGACCTAAAAGAATTATGCACCAAGTTTCACATGATTCATCATTCTTCTTCAATCTATTACCCTCAAGGTAATGGACAAGCCGAAGCAACAAATAAAAACATCTTGAAATTTTTGAAGAGAACAATGGACAATTCAGGTAGAGATTGGCATATCAAAATAAACCCAACCTTATGGGCTTATAGAACAAGCATAAGAACACCAACAAGAGCTACACCTTTTTCCTTAGTCTTTGGAACAGAAGCAATTTTTCCTTTGGAGGTAGAACTCCCATCTTTGAGGGTATCTCTTCATGGCTTGATAAATGAGGAAGACTATAGGGTTGCTAGATTACAAGAACTATAACTCTTAGATGAGAAACATAAGCAAGCATTTGATCATTTGAAGGTGTACCAAAATAGAATGTCAAGGACTTATAATAAGCACATCAAGTCAAGAACATTTCAAATAGGTGACCTAGTTTTGCGAGAAAATCCAAAGAATCAAGCAGAAAGAGAAAAGAAAGGAAAATGGGAAGCAAACTGGTTAGGACCATTTATCATTGTTGAAAATTTTGGGACCGGCACCTACAAACTAGCAGATTGTGATGGAGAAGAGCTACAAGAACCTATCAATAGCATACATCTAAAAAGGTTCTATACATGAGGTAGATGAAAGAGTATAAAGAGTATCATATGGAAAGCATCATATTTATTGTATATAGTCAAAAGAGATCTTGAAAATACCAAAAACATTTGAAAAATAGAAAAGATCAAAAATAGTGGAAAATTGAGCATGAAGAAAGCAAAAACGTTCATATATGATCCTCAAAAAGATGGTCTTGGTGAAAACCTAGCAAATAGGCGCCTTGATGATATGGAAAAAAAATTGAAAAAAAGAAAAATACAAAAAAAATCAGAAAAAGAGAAAAAGTGCCTTGGTGAAAACCTAGCAAATAGGTACCTTGGTAGCAAAAAAAGAGAGAAAAGCTTTAAAAATAGAAAAAAGAGCAAGATTTATTCAATTGGTGAAAACCTGGTAAACAGGCACCATTGAAAGTCCAAGTCAGTCACATACCTAGAAGTTCACCTTGTAAATACTGCATTCGCTAGCATTCGTATATATTGCATAATAAAACCCCACAGTTGCATTTGCGAATACCTCAAGATTTTGGTCACCTGATCTGCAAATTGTCCTAAGTCCCACAAATGAAATTATCTCAAATTGGGGGAAATATACTCAAAAGGAGAAAGGATTCATCAAAGAAAGCTTTATTCAATCAAGGAATCAATTCATCAAATTTGAAAGAGGAACACTTAATTGAATCTACATTCTAGTCCAATTTGAGCCAAAACGCAAAATTTCATCCAAGAGCTTACATGACCTTATCTTTATCAAGATTAAAAGTATGAAATGGATGGAACTACACAAGACATATGGATTTGAAAAACATTGCAAGAAATTTTTCTAAGTGCTGACTCAATTGATGAAATCATGTCTTTCTAGCGAACCGATGAAAGTTTTAGACTACACAAGCTATGATGAAAGGATGATATTTTTGTTGATTTCTGAATAATTGTCTTAAAATCAAAGTTTTAAATCATGTATTATTTATCTAAGGACGTGATCATCAAAGAATCATCGAGGACTTGTACAAAGGATAAAACTGAGATTTCTACTTGTTTATGCAAAAGGATACCTTGGCTATTTTGATCTTCAATATCATAATACCAAAATCCACTTGCAACATAGAATCTAAAAAAATTAGTATTCACACTCTCATGATTGGTTTCAATCAGTAATAGTTGTACCAAAGAGATATGGGAAAGAAAATAAAGAGGTGAAAAAAGTATTCATATCATCATAGTTGAACTAGTGATGGTTGTACTAAAATAGGATCCAAAAAATGCTCAATGATGATTATAAGCTCTAAATTTTGAATAATGATAGTTAGTTGCATACATCTTAGATTGAGTGCATTGTATATATTATTTTTCCTTTCTTAGCTTAATTTTCAAGAAGAAAATAAAAAGGGGGTGTACTCAAATCAAAAATCAAAAGATTATCAAAAACAACTATATAGGATCAAGTGTGTTGGAAATAAAAAACAAATCAAAAAAACAAAGTGCATTTCATTAGTTTACTTGCATTGCATTAAGGTCATTTTTAAGTTGCATTAGGTCATCTTCATTAAACTTTGTATATATTTAGATGTGTATAACATTTGAATTATTAGGTGCATTGCATTAAGGCATTACCATTAGATTGCATTTATCTCATTTAAGGTGCATATAGTAAGTGCATTGCATTAGTTAGAAATCATTCATCCATTAAGATCATTCAACATTAAATACATATCATACATGATAGAACCATCCATGCATATTACATACATCATTAAAATCTCATAAATCATTGCATAGATACATCACATTTACATATCAAAAGAAATGCATTCATTAGATTCATTATCCATCTAATATCCATTATATACATCAATATCCTAAAGTAATACCATTACACATTGCATTCATCTATTCTATGTCATACATAAGTCAAAACATTTAAACATCATTAGGACATATGCATACATGAAAAATTGCATTCTGAAAAGCATAAAACACGACATATAGAATATAGAATCATATAGAGTTGCATATCATGTTAAAAACCTAAAAAAAGAGATCCAACACATAAAGACATCATATATAGTCAAATCTATCAAAGGAAGTATCAGAGTCTATAACATGATCATAAAAGCAATATTCAAAGATCAATGTCCATCAACTATCAAAGTGTCAACTCAAAACACATCAATCGATCAAAAATGATACAACAAAGGTCTAATGTCTTGATCATAGAAACAGAAAGGAGATCATTTATCATCAAAGTGCAAGTAAAACAATAGAAATATCTCATAAAAAATCAATTGATAGATTCACCAAGACCATCGGTACCATCACGATCAAGAGCACTATCAAGAGGCTGACTTGAACTGGCTTGTAAACCATGTTGACTCATAGCAGCCATGAAAGACTGCATCATCAAGCTCATCTTTGAAACCTACTGCTAAATGGATGATATCCGAGTCTACAGGGATGCAACATATGATGCTAAGGCTAGCCCATGACCATGTACTACAGAAGATTGAGGAGGAGGAATAGAAGAAGATGGCATCACCGAAGAAGATGGATCACTCAAAGATGGAACAAATTGAGAAGATGATCAACGTGAAGATGATGAAGGCATAGAAGCTAAAATAGAAGCTAAAGTAGAAGAAGCTTCCTGAACTAGAGGAATAATCAGAGGAACAACTTGCTGAGCAGGAGGACCCTGTACCTGATCAAGCAGTACCTTTGCGATACCTATATCCATCTCCCTATGGCACCTAGCCCTAGGCCTACCCACTAGATCTCTGGCCACCTGATGTAAAACTTGGTCAACCCATCGATCTCTCACCTGATCACCACCCCTAGGAGGAATCAAAGCAGTAGCTATCACTGGCATCTGTACTCTACCTGCTCTAGCTCTACGATGACCCCGTCATTCACACTGACCCCTGATCCTACCATGACCACCACCTCCATCATCATCATCACCACCATCTCCACCACCACTGTCACCACCACCACTGTCATCCCCATCTGATAACTTCTCAATGGTGGGAATCCTCTCAGCAGGATCTGTGAACCTGGGAAAAGGATACCGATGTAACCAAGCACCATACTCATCAGTGATATCGGCATCCATGATATGTGACCTAGGAGACCAAGGATGATATCCAATCTCTTGTATCTCTTGTATAGTTGTACCATAGTCTACACATGGGCCCCACAAAGACCTCTCGGGCTGCACATGAGCATACATAGCTACGTCCTATGGCATATCCTGAACATGCCCATACTGAAGGAAAACATGGTGAAACTAGAATCTCTCTATAATAAATGTAGAATGACCGATCATCCAACAAGGGTAGAACATGTAAGGAAGCTCACCATCATCCTCTGGCCAAGCCTCACATCTGAGATAAGGCCTCCACACGACAGTATCCATGTCATCAATCTGACATCGCTAGTAATCCAACTTACCCATGTGGGTCAGGATAATGATATGATTGTACATCCATGCAAAAGGCCAACTTGGCTGATGATCTCATGCTGTCACAAGACGTGTCACTGGGATATGCTCCCAAGTCCAAAGCTATAATAAGATAGCTCCAGCAGTCAAAGTGGTAGAATGTCTATACACAACAGTATGTAACTCATGATATAATTGTACCAACACATAGGAACCCCAGTCAAACCAACGAGGCTCTGCCATCAAATCCTCCAGAATGGGACCCCAACCAATGGCAAACCCATGTCCATGCCTATTAGGAAGTAGGAAACCACTTATCAAAGTACCCAGAATAGCTAGTAAAATAGGGAATGAAATGAACTGAGCTCACTGGATATGATGATCACCAATGGAAGGATCACCGAGGACTCATCGATAGGATGAGCCATCATAAACCGTATCATAGTAAACAAGCTCTCCTCGAGTAGGTAACTGTAGAATGTGATAGACATCCTCAGGTGTAATCGTCATTTCCCCCATGGGAAGATGAAAGGTTTTATGATCTAAGTGCCAACACTCAGCCATAGCAGTAATAAGACCTCAATTCACTCAGAATCGAGGAAGATAAAGAAGGAAGGACAAGCCACATCAAGCAATATGATGACGGTCAGCAGCACTCAAATCAGGTATCATATCCCATGACAAAGGCTATGAACCCCGAATACATAAAGACCCAAGATCCTCCTACAAAAAGCAAGTTCAAACACATCAGAATTGAAATCAGAAATTATAGGACTATCCTAAGTCAATCAAAAATTTATAAATCTATCAAACCACAATCAAATTTCATGTTTCTACTTAGATAGAATGAAAATTTTACCATCACCCATCATCTGAATCTAGATTGACGAATGATATTCTGACTACAACTGATTCCTAACTGACATATCACAACTTGTTATAAAATATCAAGATTGGGAACTTAAACTATCGATTGATCAACGACGTCAAAAAAATTGTAATTTGGACTTGAACAAAATTCAAAAAAATTTGCAAAGTGAAAGCGCTATTTCATGGTGCAAAAGTGAAGAAAATCAAAAGCATTGCTTAAAGGTGTGAAAGTGCTTATTAATGTTTTAAAAGTGGTGAAAAAGGTCAAAGTGCCCAAAGGCATAGTGGAAGCTCTCCTCAAAAGTTGTAAAAGCGCAAAAATGCTTAAAAGCGCACATTAACAGAGTAAAAGCGGAGAAGGGCATAAATTTAGCGAGTGAAAGCACTCAACCGATTCACAAAAGTGCACTTTCAAAGGCAAAAGTGCCATTAAAAGAGGCAAAAGCACCCATTCAAGAAAAAAGAGAAAAAAAGGGCTATTTACCAAGAAAAATTTGGAAAAAGTTGAAATAAATGCATGAACGAAAAAAATGAAGAGGTATACGAACTCACCGGAGGTCTAGAGCTAGGAAGACATTGATAGTAGTAGCATTTCTTGAACTGATGCTCACAAAGAGGGACAGACACCGTGGGAAGGCAAAAAAAGTCAGAGAGGGTAAAAGTCAAAAGTGGAAGTAAAAATGAATAGTAAAAAGGGATTTTGACCCCTTTATATAGCTTTTTTTACCTAAAAAGAGGTAACTTTGACCTAAGCGATGACTTTTTCACTAAAATTGACCTAATAAATTGACTTTATTATCAAATCAATTAACGCAAGGGCATTCTAAATCAAACGAACCAAACATCGATATCAGAAATAAAATTAAAATTTACTAAAAATTCAAATAAATCAACATCAAATTGACCTAAATCATCAAGATTATCAAACAACGATCAAATTTTATTTCATTTCCAAGGGGGCATACCATTGGAAATATCAAACATCAGCAACATCATCAAGAATCAAGAGGTCGATCATCAAATCAAAGCGAAAGATTTTATCAAGAAATTTTTCGTAATCAATCGAATGAGGCATCGCATCAGAATCTTTCATCAAGATCAAACATCATATCAGAACGGTCATAAGGATTGCATCAAGAGTATTAAATCAATCAAAATCTGCATCAATCTCATATTGGATATCAAGGATCGACCATCAAAAGACATCAAATGAACATCAGAGGATCGACCATCGATAAATCAGGACCTATCATCAACAAGATCAAAGTATTCTTTGAATCGACATGCTTCGTACATCAACTCAAAGAGGGGCATTTGTAATCACCTAAAAATGGACAAAGATAATTCAATGATAAATCAAGTCAAATCAAAGTAAATCAAGGAAAAAATTGAAGTAATTGAATCACAATGCATGATTAGCCAATCAAAATTAAAATCAAGTCTTAATTCAAGATGAATCAAAATTGAGAGTGTTTTTAATCAAATGCAATCAAATCAAAGTACAATTAAATCAAATAATTGTATAGTCTTGGATTAAATCAAATTCAACCCATTCAAGGGGTACATGGCTAAAATAAATCAATTAAATCAATTAATAAATCTTAATTACTCTCAACAACCCAAAAGGAGAGGAAATTCAATCAACCAATGAGTTAATCTTAATGGCTTTAGGAATCTCATCGTACCTTTGATTTGACCAATAAAATAAACTTTCATCACCTTTCCCTAGGAACATGCATAAATTTAAGAAATCCTTTCCCTTTTTATCACTGTAACAAGTTTTACCTTTACAAGTTAGATCTACCATGTCACCACAATACCTAGAGCATAAAATAATTCATTAGCTGATATTAGATCACCCGATCTAATAACTTTACCAATCAAGCATGTAGTTCACTATTCTTCCTTTGTTCTTCATATTTCAGTCACATCAAATCTCCATAAATAATGCCTCCAATCTCCAATCATGATGTGGTTATAGGATTAGGTAGATATGCCTTTCTAGATCACATATGTACAACCACACACTAAATCCAATTATGTTCTTTATAAAGATAAAATCATTCAACTCTAGTCGTTTTCTTCTCTACCAACTTATCTACACATGTTCATTTGATTGTAACTCAAACTTTACTTAACTTGAACCTATGCATTCATTGATATACTATCTAGATACATCAATGGATCATCCATCATGATCACACACTCCAACTCTTAACACAACTCAAGATTCATTTAATTGATCATTCCTCTTCTTATCAAGAACACAGTCAACAAACAAACACCTAGTTGACATCAATGATAATATCATAACTGACCATCCTACCATTAAATAAACATAAAACACATACCATAATATACTCAACTCATTTGATAATCAGTTATGCCAAAAATATCCCCCTTTGGCATTGATGGAAACACTAAGTCATGACAAAAAAATACTATATTGTTCTTGATACACATACCTCAATCTCTTACCATCATTTTTTATACTCTCCCCCTGTCTCATTTTTTCTTTTCTCCTTTATTTTGGATCAATCATCTGATACTCTCCTCCTTTGACAACAATGCCAAAGATGCAACATACCTAATTCTTATTTTTATTTCAATTATCTTCATCTTATTTTTTACTGCTTCCCCTAAGGAGTAATCCCCTGAACATAAATCCAAATTATAAGATATAACATTAAGTCCATTGTATTGATGCAACATCTACATCTTAATTATGTTTAGGTATGGGGATAACCCCTAACTTGCTTCTAAGATACTCAAAAGTATCCTTAGGTAATGGCTTTAAGAAAATATCTTCTATCTACTCCTTTGTTGGTACATATTCCAACTTCATCTCCTTCTCTTGCACTTTCTCTCTCAAAAAGTGATACTTAATTGCAATGTGCTTAGTCTTGGAATGCATTATTGGATTCTTTAAAATATTTATTGCACTTGTATTGTCACAAAACATTGTTACCAATTCATTTACCTTTTCTTTTATACCTTCAAGATTTTTCTTCATGCAAGAAATCTGAATAAAATTAATTGCTACAACCACATATTCTAGACCTTTGTTGTGGATTGGAAAATAACTTTTTTCTTTTTTCTTGTCCAAGACACAAGTTGTCCTCCAAGAAGAATGCACTACCACTTGTTATCCTTCTATCATCCATATTACTTGCCCAATCAGCATATGTATACACCTCTAAATTGAAATCTCCTTTGTGAGGATACCATAAGCCATAACCAATATTCCCTTTCAAATATTTGAAAATCCTCTTAACTAAAACCATGTGTGACTCCTTAGGGTTTTCTTGAAATATTGCAAAAATACCAACTACTTGAGAAACCTTTGGTTTTCTATGAACAACATAGTGCAACTTTCCAATCATAGATCTATACAATGTAGTGTCAACATCATCAGATTCATCATCCTTAGAAAATATACAACTTGTAACCATAGGGGTACTAACTGGTTCGGTTTCATCCATACCAAAGGTCTTTAATACTTCTTTCACATACTTGGATTGAATAATGTATATACCATTCTTTAGTTGTGAAACCTGCAATCCAATAAATAATTTGATCTCCCCAATCGTTGACATTTCAAAATCCTTCTTCATTTCATCAAAAATTCTAAAATCATGTCATCATCTCCTCCAAAGATAATATCATCAACAAATACTTCATCTATCAACAACTTATCTCCTTCAACTTTAAGATAAACGTTACTATCATTAGATGTTCTATCAAAACTAATCTTAATCGGATAGAAATTTAACCTTTCATACCATACTCTTGATTATTGTTTTAATCCATATAACACCTTTTTCAACTTGCATATCATGTCCTTCTCTTTTGTCAAAGAAAAACCATCATGTTGTTCTATGTAGACTTATTCTTCTTCAAGAACACCATTCAAGAAAGTAATTTTTACATCCATTTGGAAAAATTTTAATTTCTTATATGCAACATAAGCAAGTAGAGTTCTTACCCCTTCTAATCTTTCTATTAGAGTAGAAGTCTCACCATAGTTCATACCTTCTTCTTTCACATATCCTTTGCATAAAAGACTTGCCTTGTTCCTGATCACATCTCCATTTTCATTTAGTTTGTTCCTAAAGCCCATTTGGTGCCAATCACATTCTTTTTTTTGGGTCTAAGAACAAATGTCCGTGTATCATTATTCTCGATTTGGTCAAGCTCTTCCTCCATAGCTCTTACCCATTCTTCATCCTTGATTTCTTTGTTCACTATCTTAGGCTCATATTTTGAGATTAAAAAAGTACTTACTTTGAGATTTCTTCTAGTTAAAACACATGCATTCTTATCACCAATAATCTGATCAACAAAGTGATTTAAGTTCACATACCTATGAATTATTAGTTTAGGTCTAAGTTCTTCTTGTTCTAGTGGTTGAACCACTTCTTCCACATTGTTTTGTTCTACTGGTTCATGCACTTCCAGTTTGATGTACACAATTTCTTTAAACTTTTGGAATGCATTAGAATTATCCTTCATGAAAGTGACCCACATCATTCTTGAGTAGTCATCAATAAACAATATGAAATATTATCACCATTATAAATTTTCTATCTCATAGGCCCAAATAGATCAGTATGCACCAAGTCAAGTATGTTCCCTAATGAAAAATATTTACTCTTGAAAGTAGAGCTAGTCAACTTACCCAACTGACATTCCTCACTTATTTTGTTGTCTAGTTTCACAAGTTGTGGCAATCCTCTTATTGCATTTGTCTTACTTACTTTTATCAAACTATCAAATTTAACATGACAAAATCTTCTATGCCACAACCAACTATCTTCAACCTTAGAAACTAAACAATTTTTCACACTATTATTCAAATGTAATAAGTTACCTCTAGTTTTCCTACTAGTTACAATCTCATCACCCAAGATTCAAATTATTATTCATACACCACTTTTGAATTCCAATTGGTAACCCTTATTGTTTAGTTGACCCACACTTAATAGATTATAAGTTAGACCATCCACAAAGTAAACTTCATCTATATTACTCTTGTCATTCACTAATATAGTGTCTTTTCCTTATACTAAGCAAGGTGAATTGTTAATAAATATTACGATACCATGCCATAAAAAACATCAATCTTAGTGACCTTACTCTTGTCATCGGTGACGTGATGTGAGTACCCACTGTCTATAATCCATTCATCAGTATGTCCCATGTGAGATACCAATGCCTTTTCTCCTTCTGATGGATCTTCTTTTACTACAACAAACACTATCTCCTCTTCCTCATTATCATCTAATTCCTCATCAGTAACTCCTTCATCAACTACAACATAGTTTTGTGTCTTTATTTTCCCCATAAACTTTCTGAACTTATCCTTTTATTCGCCATTAGGACATCTATCAGCAATATGTCCAATATCATTACATGAAAAAAAAAATTACTAGTACCTTACCCTTGTACTTATCATTCCCTCTAGGAAATATCCTTGCAAGTAATGCTTCAAGTTCTCCTTGTCTCCTTTCATCATGCAAAATAGCTTCAAGTTCCCTAGAAAAAATTGGCATGCAATCAGAATCATGACTTAACTCTTTACATTTTTTATTGGTACATTTGATACTGATGCCTTGAAATTTTCTTGAACTCTTGGAACACTATTATCAAAGTTATTTATCTCAAATGCAGTAAGCTTACCAATTAGTCCATCTATACTAACTTGGTCAAAATTTATCATCTCACTTATGGAAGACACTCTAATGGAATAACCAGGCAATAAGTTTCTCAACATTTTTCTTACCACAACATCTTCATCAATAGTTCCACCAACACCTCTAATAGCACCAACAACTTCTTTTATTCTTTGACCATACTGAGAAATATTTTCACCTTCTACCATCTTCATGTCATCATATTTTCCTTTAAGATTGTCTTCTTTAGCTTTTTACACATGAACATCTCCACCATAGATTAGCTTCAATTTTTCCTAAACTTCATAGGTAGTATCAAGACCACAAACATCAACATATTCAGTATTAGATAGAGTACTTAAAATGGCTTCTTGTGCTTGATATTCTTTAGTTGTTCATTTAGCTTATCGATATTAAGTGTTCCAATAGGAGTGATATACTTATTTGTGACATGCATCCAATATTTTGATCCTATACCTTTTAAGTATAACTTCATTTTGTCACATCATACTGAGTAGTTGTCCTTGGTAAACTTGGGATGCTCCTTCCTCATCATTGAACCTTTTCCTAAAGTTGCTAGGCTTACAACAAAGAGGACAAAGTCTCTCATACCAATTGTTAGTATAATCATGTCCAAGATTACTCAAAGGGGTGGTGAATCAGTAATCTATCCAATCACATAAATCTAAACCTTTTAATTCATTTCCATACTCACTTATGAACATACTTTCACCCTTTTAACCTTAACATAAAATAAACATCACATCAAAGATAATCATCCACACAAATCAACACATAACACCAATATTTTTATTCTGGAAACCCAACTTGGGAAAACCCATGGTGGGGATGACACCCACTAAGAAAAATGTACTATTTTGGAGCAGGCCTTGTTAAAAGCTTAGCCCTATTAAAAGATTACAATAGGCCCAGTTAAGTGAAAGACCCTGTTAGGAGTCACCCGATCAAGGGATTTACCTTTAGCCCCATTAGGAGCTTCACACTATTAGGAGTGGCCTAGTTAAAGGACTTCAAATAAAATTTAATGTGTCACCCTATTAAATTATTAACAAATCAAACTTGCTAGTATCTACCTGGTTAAGGGATTTTTCTTGATGAAACTATTAGGGATCAAAAAGTGAAAGTGATCTTGTGAATAGATTTGTTCTCAGCCAATAAATATCCAATTCATTATGAAACTCATCTTCACATGCAGAACATCCAAACCCTGCAATTGCACACCTGCCATGGCAATCTTCCTTCCCAACACACACTTGAAAATATTTAAGAAAGTAATAATTATACTTTTCAGCACATATTAGGTCTTAGGGAATCCAAAAACCCTAACACAAACACTTTAATAATCATCCACTTCCATAATAAGTCTATAAAATCTTTTTCTTTTCTCAACAACACATGTCAGCTGTAGGAATATCATTGCACCTTCGATTTGACCAATAAAATAAACTTTCATCACCTTTCCCTAGGAACATGCATAACTTTGAGAAATATTTTTATTTTTTATCACTCTAACATATTTTACCTTTACAATTCATATCTTAAACATCACCACAACACCTAGAGCATAAAATAATTCATTAGCCAATATTAGATCACCAATCAAATGACTTTACTGATCAAGCATGTAGTTCATTGTTCTTCCTCTGTTCTTCCTATTTTAGTCACTTCAAATATTCATAACTAATTCATCCAATCTCCAATCATGATGAGATTATAGGATTAGGTGGATACTAATTCAGGAGAACCCTTGGGTAGTTGGAAATCTTGCATCACCCAAAAATATTTTCCTTTCATTTTGTTTTTCTACTGTTCCAATTGGGCAGTTTCTATATTTTTAGTTATAGTTGATCCAATTGGCATGTCATCTTATGCAATCATTACAGTGTGTTCTATACATCATGATGATATCATGTCTATGACCACATTGGCATCTATTGTTTCTAGATAAATATATCCTATGATTAATCCAGTCCTATAATTATTTCCTATTCTTGACAGCCAGGGTAGCGAGATATGGCTTACAGTGAAGATTCATGGTTTGTGGTTTCTCGTTGCACATTGTTTGATGTTATTAAATTAATTTCTAAGCTCCATGCATGATTTAAAATCATTTTATATCCATTTTGGGGGTGTCCTTATGGATTTAAGTCATGTCTTATTTGATGTAATACAACTCCTTTATCTTAGAATTTGTTGATCGAATAAGTCAACATGTGGTTGGCCATCTTGTATATAAGTAGGGTATTAGTTCTTGTCTAGGTAGAATATATAAATAAGGGAGATAAGGTATTAAATAATCAACTAAGAAGAGCTAGTAGAGAAGGCAAGTCATAAAGAAGAAACGACAGGAAGGCTAGTTTTGGTGTTATGAGCTTGTAGATGTAGAGCTTACTTGGTGATGCGGTTGTATTTGTGGAATGTATATAATTTTAAAGAAAGATTAGCTATGTGTACTTACTTTTCATTGAGAGAAACAAATATGACTACTTAATTTTTTATATTTAAAATGGTGAATTTGTATAGTTGCATGTTGCAATCTAGGTGAATGTAATCCCTTGTTCCAGTTGATAATAAAATTTTGTTTCTTTCTATCTACTGGTAATATTTTTTTAGTATTTTCATTTTCTATTGTGTAATCTATTATCATGAATGTTAATGAGTGTTGTTAGTAGGGAAGATTGGATGTTGATTGGAGATGATTGATTTCTTATATGTTACATTCATGACTAGGTTTGTCATTGATGTCAACATATATGCTTTCTGGATAGAGATAATAGAGTTACATGCACTAATTCATTTAGTGAGACTTTATACTAATGAATTAAATTTTAAAAATATTTATTACAATTCAGGAATGTGTTTTGATGATGTGGTTACAAGCACAGAAAAAGTTATGAAGATATGTTCGAGTTATGCAAAGTTTACTGAAGATTGTTCATAGTGAGAGTTTCTAGGAACTAGTGACAGTTATTCGAGATTTATTGTTTTGGCAAGGTTGAAGTTAGTTCAAAGAGGTTTCTATTGTATTGAAGACATGTTCAGAATGCTTGGATAAATATGATAGAATCTACTTTTCATTATGTAAAGACTTGTGGACGATGTGAAGCATGTTACTTCTTTGGGAGCTGACTACAAATTAATATTCTTATGGAAGTTTTTAGATGTAATGAAATGTGTATTGTAAATTCTTATTGATGTCCTATATTATTA
>BSBK01006381.1:0-210000 GCA_027943335.1 Chamaecyparis obtusa | reverse complement strand
CTAGATAATCTCTAGACCCTTGTGCGGATGGTATACTCACCCTCAGAGTATGCGCCTTTGGTTTTAGATGTTTGGTTGCTAGTTGATGTAGTATGCAAGAGTGCACAATCTAAAGGATAGCAAAAAACTAGTTTTTGAATTCATAGTTGTAACCCATGTTACAGCGATGAGCATTAATTGCATAGCTTTAATTTATAAGTCACTAGGGATCTGTTATCTTCACTTTTACATTTGAGATAAAGCCCTTGGAGAGCATAGGATATTAAACCATAAAGTGTTGAAGGATTCCAGTCATTTCATCAGCAAAGAAGATTTATAATTATTGGTGAAACCCTAGCTCAGACGCGTCATTTCAGAACCCTTTTGGAACTCTATTTGAGCGTTAAAGTAAGTAAGTAATGGAAAATCCAATAATATTTAATGTCAATTAAAGGAAGAGATATGTGTTTAAGAAGCACCCATTCAAGTCAGTATTAGATGATTTAGAAGGAGCATTTTCCAAAACTCCAATGGGATTCATGCATGTTGAAGATATTTGCGCTTACATGTATTGTAAGAAAGAGTCTGTAGGAGTAGATAGAATAAGGTCACACATGGAAACTATGGTTAATCCTAACTATACCTTCAAGGATGAATTCTCTCACCTTACAGATAACCCTATTATTGAGTATGCAACTACGTATGAGTTTTATGAGTCAGAATGGATTAAGATTTTACTCAGCAGGATACATGATGATTTGTTTTGGATTGGTGAAGTCCCTGTCCATATTACAACTGATCTCATTCATGAGATGATAGAACTTTCTAAGGTTGGTGCCCTTCTTCCAACAGGAAAAGATGTCAGAAAATAAGTTGAGAAGGCATGCAAATCTAGGAGTGACAAGCGCGGCATGACCATTGAGCCCATAGAGGAGAAAGACATCAAACTTATGGCTATAATCCTTGGATACATATTTTAGCATGCAAATAGAGTAAATAGTGTATCCCCAGCTACAATTCTAGCAGCAATAAGGATAGTGAAATAAAATGTACAATTTAATCTTTGTGAGATCTTGCACACACAATTGATAGACAACATTAGAGCTATAGAACATGACAAGAGAAAAGTATTTAGGTTCAACTCATTAATCATATATATGTACTTTCATATTGTTGGTAAGGTCTCTGATCTTTACCTAGACAGAAGTAAACCTACCTTGCCTCAAATTTCACTTAAGGCAACATCAAAGAGCACTCTGAAAGACTTAATGGATCTAGAGATCAAGACATTCATAATTAAGATGTAGAGAAGGTTTAGAATACCTAAGAAGTTAGTTGAAAAATACAAGGACACTATATGTTTCATGGTGTAAATAGATACTACATGCATAGAAGTAGTTGATCCTAGAACAAAGTGGATTCATCCACTTGGTTATGAAGTAGATGAGCATATTTTGGAAGGCTATGCACAAGTCCTTCTATCTACGCCAAAGGATCCCAATGAGCCTAGATGGGGCACATATGAAGAGAAGACAAAACAAGTTGATTATGTCTTGTACAATGTTGCAACTAAGAGGAAAGTATCTCAGATTACCTTTGATATTTTGAAAATTCATGGTGTCACCCAAGAAGACCTAGATAAAGAAAGGGAAGCCAAGATTTCTATGCAACTTGAGAGCGCACCCTCTTCTACAAAAGTTAAAGAAATAAAATTTGATGATAATCCAAAGGAGAAGAAGAATAAGATAGGAGAGAGCACCTCTACGCCCTCAACTAAAGTTGATCTGGAGCCCTCTCCACCTTCTGAGCCAAGAAAGGTGTCTAGAATAAAGAATCAAACTGGCACAAGCCACCCATCCTCAAGGACAACCAGAAGAAAAGTGAAGAACACTCAAGCACCTCCTGAGATAGGATTCAGACCGAATTTGAAACTTTTAAGGTCTAGAGTTGTTGATGAAGGAAGGATAGATCAAATTGGAAACTTCTGTGATAAATTTGGAGAGATTGATAAATTGGAAATTTATTCTATAATTATCAAGTATATGATTAAGTTCAAAAAGTTAGTTTTAGAACTTAAGATAGTCATTCTTGATAATGTGTGGAATATACTTGACTCGTTGAAAAGACAAGCTATAGAGGAGGATATGAGAATTAGAGAGAAGACATTGGATGATAACCTTCCTATTTGTTCACTATAATAAAAGATAATGTTGTTAGATTTGGTATTTAGTATTTAGTATTTAGATACTACATAGATACTACATGCATGGTGTGAATAGATACTACATTCATGGATACTATAATATGAGTTGATTGTGAAGGAGACTGAGAAAGCATTTGAGCAAGTGTTTTTGGACAGACACATGTACCCTCCTTCTATGCCTGCACCCCAAGTTACTCCAATTCCCTCCGAACAAGAAAAATAATTTGAGATCCCAAATGTACATATTACAGGTCCACGGGATTTTGTGCCCAAGGTTACAACACCCTCCGAAGCAGTTGAAGCTAAGGATGAAACTATTGTGATTAATGATGTGGAAATAACCATGGCAGCAATAGATAATGATCTGGATAAGTTTGAAGAAGCTTTTGTGAGTACTAAAAAAGCTAAGATCCTATGCGGTGAAGAAGCACCTATGCAACAAGAAGAAGTCCTAGTAGAAGATATAACAGGACAGGAAGATGAAAAAGAGGATGAACCTAAATAACAACCTTCTGTTGAGACTCCAGTAAATATGAAAAGTGAAATTATGGATGTAAGTCAAAGCACAAACTTAATTCATATTCTTAAGCCCTCCATATCATTGTTGTCAAGTTTGACTCCTAATACAATGAGCTTAGATTCATGGGGAGAAGAAGATCTAATAAAGATAAGTGTGATGTCTATGGAGAAAGCCAAAGAAAAATAAGTATTGCGAAACCCTTTCTTTGTAGAATCAGTCAGCATATTGAATAACATATTACCTATAGATAAGAAATTGGTTAATGTTCACTCAGTGGATGATGTTAGCAGTATTTTGTCAAGTTTCAAAGAAAACTTTTCTAGTCTAGAAGACTCGGCAACAAAAATTGCAGAAGAGAACTATAACAAGAAAAGGATGAATGACTTAATAAACAATTTTTCCTTAGACCTAAACTCTCTGAAGATTGGTCAAGCAATGTTGAAAGAGTTAGTAGCAAAAGGAAGAAAGATGATAGCTGATTGCATGAACAAAGATAAACTCACATCAGAACATTCAAAAAAGATTCAGGAAGCAGAGTCTCTGATGGAAGCAGTAAGTAAATCAGTTGAAGACCCCTCTCAAGACATAAATATGTGCAATAATGTTTATCAAGGGAAGATAGACAAAATAGAGAAAGCAAAGAAAGAGATTGCAAAGATAAGGGCTAGACAAGCACAGCTGAGAAATTCACTAGCACCCTCACTAGATGTACTAAATCAGAACATCATGCATATAGATGCTACAATTGTTACATATGATCAAGGCCCCTGCATGGATCTAGAAAAGATGGAGAAGATCACATATGCATTATGCACTCATCTTCAGACTGTTGATGCACTTAAGGTATTTTGGCAGTAAGAAATCAAGAAACTTTAGATTTCATATCCAGATGTATACTCCATGTAAGCAATTAGAGATTACTTTTTTTGAGCACCTTTGTCATTAATGTCAAAGGGGGAGTAGTGTATAATAGTGTATAAAGTGAAAGAAGATAGAATAGTATATGGTGTACAGTATGCAGAGAGGTTTAAGTTATATAGTAACAATTTTTTTATAAAGTCAAAGTTTAGCAACTTCACCATATTCCTTTGTTGCCATTAATGACAACACAAAACTAGTCATATAATCTCAATAAAGTCAACTTGCCAACAATTTTGTGTAATTTATTAATATTAAAAGATAAGAACATTGTATATTAACAAAAATTTAAAAGTATAATCTATCTGAAACTCTAGAATACCTAACCACCACCCAAGATGTTGTCTTTAGAGAGGCTTCACAAACATTTACACCACCCCTGTTACATTCAACCCCCCTTCACCATACAAAAATTTTCTTTACAGTATTGACCTAGCTTGTCTATACTATCCTTGTATCAATATTTTGAGACAACAACCCCATTTATAATATTTTAATCCCTTTAACAAGGATTTTAGTTGTATATCAAAAAAAGGGAAAAAATGACAAAAAAACATCATTATCTACCTCCTTACGCCTAGTATCCATTATCTGGTATTGTATCAATCCTTCTTCCTCTCGTTCACCTATTTCTTCTCATGTGTATTGTCCTTGGTTCCTACTATTGAGCTTCCACATTTTGGCCTCAAAGCCTTCATTCTTCGTCCACTTGCAAAACCCTCTTCAAATTGGCCCAAGCCACTCACACTTTGTCTTGATATTCATGTGATATTCATCCCTATTTAGTAATATTTTCCAATGTATAAAGGATACTGCAGGGCATGTTCATAATAACAAAGTTCCCAATGACGGTTGACACATATCAACTCATCAAATATTCAAGCCACTCCATGGAGGATCCATTCTCGATAGAGACCCACCAATACATATTAAAGGAATATTATTCTCAGTAAGGATTTATATGACTAACAAAATTATAGGCAATTATTCTCTTCACGTCATCTGGATTGGTCCATACAATTATGGTATCTTTGATCAATCCACCACAATTTTTCCTTCAAGCCCAGCTAGTAGGAATTCTATGACTAGCCAATCAAAAAGATGCATTTTCTCGCAGCACAAGGAATCAAGTGATTGATGCCAGATTCTTTGGCATGTTGATCGATTGTAATAAATTATAATCATTTTGTGATCATTTTGACCGAGGGTTGTTCTATAAAACCCCAAGGACTTGTGAAATTAAAGAGGTTGGAAATATTGGACTTTTCTTCAATAGGCAAGGAAATATTTTGTATTACTTTTAGAGGTTTTAATTTTCTAAGAACAAGACCCTATGGCCTGTCGATTAGGGGTGTATACTGTAGCATTGATTTTATGGGGCATTCTCTCTCGCCTTGTCATGTTTTCTCTTAATAAATCATGGGGACTATGCATTCGTTGTCATTTTCTTTTTATTAATCATTGTGTCATGTGCTAAATCTTTATAGGTTTGGTCCAATTTTTTTAAGTGGGTGAAATTGTTTTCTATTTGTTTGGGTGTACTTCTGATCATGATGGTTTATCTATCCTCACAATACATCTAAAATAGAAGATGACTTATATCTTTTACAACCTACTCCTCAGGAAGACGGTTTTTATGAAGTGTGATCTTTTATTTTGACCCTTATACAAGATATTTATGTTTGTTGATAAATAGAGTCATATACCATGTCCTTGGCTAGAAATGCTTGTACTTTCTTTAGAAGTTTTTTACCTTAATTCAAATCCTTACAGATGCTTCCCATAATTGAATATGAATGCATGAGCTCTATGTCGATTGACTTTAGCTTCTCAATCTTGTGCCAACAATGAAGGGTATGTGGTGCATTGTATCATGGGTGAATGAATCCATAAACTCTAACTAGGATGGCCAAACCCCTACAAATACCATCTGATAAATTATTATCCCATCCAAAAAAGATTTGATCTGGCACTTTGACTCCCCTTAGCTTAGGATTTTTTCTAAAGGTTTCTCCCTTCCTTTTCCCCAAACACCACCCATGAAGAGTCAGCTTCTAAAATCCTAGAGGTTTTTTTTCAAGGTGCACCACATCTCACTCCTATAAAACTTCCCGACTACCCTTCTTTAGGCATGATCCTAATAGGGGATAAACATGTACTAAGCCAAATTGTGCCACCTCCTCAGGGTCTTCAATTCCCTTTGACACATCAAAACCCACACCCAGCTTCACCCATTTAAAGATGGTCTCAACCCCACCAGCATATCCTCCTCCACCAATCTCCTCATCACCCACTTGATAATATTTACATCATCAACCAATTCCATACCCCATGGCAGCACCATGCTAATGATATCCATGTTTATGCAATATAGATGTCTGGCATTAATGAATTCTTCTCCTAGAACCTCCAACACCACCTTCACCACTTTTTTTTTGTATTTCAAAAAATGCCTCAACCCTTTTCTCTTCACCTCACCAGAAAATGCTTGTTTTTGTCATGTCATCATTAGTAAGAAGTTTTCCTCCATATTTCTATCAGTTCACCACAATAGAAACCATTCAAGGTCACATTTACTATTCTCCTACCAACAATCTAAATTTAAATCCTTTCACACACCCATCCATCCCATTGCACACCTTACTAGGCCGATCAGTCATCATGAAATTTTCTCTTCTCATTAAATCGTCATCGACCAAACATTACCTCATCATTTCCAAATACCATTTGAATATTTTAAAATTTTTCCCATCACACTTTGCCAATTGCTAACCTCGGCACCCATTTTGACAACATTTATGCCACCTCATTTCCCAGTCTTTTAATGTGAGTGATTTTAAAATCATCAAAAAAAAATTAATTCCTTTTGAATTACATGTATGTATTTTTGTAAATGTCGGTCTTGTGTTGTTCCCACTATTATCAACTCCACAATTACTAGTGAATCATCCTCCAAATGTATTTTTTTGACTCCCATATTCTTTCTAAGCCTAACTACTTGCATATTTGTTGATGCTTCTACCACATTATTCTTTCCATCTTCAATTCTACTAGCTTCCAATCTCAGAATATTACCTCTGCTATCCTTGACCATGCACCCTATTCCACTAGGTCATGTATTTCCTTTTGAGGCTCCATTGAAATTAATTTTGTCCCACCCCTCGTATAGTTGTTTCCAACTAATATTTTTCAATCTACTCTTGTGTTGGATTAACCCAACTTCGCCCCTTAATGGGCCTAATCTTAATACCTGGTTACTTCGCCTACATTGATTTATCCTATTTAGTGTAAGCCACTTTTGGGTTAAATAATTTTGATATTTCTGCACTAGAAATTTATTCATTGGAGTGATCGATTTGGTTATAAATTCATTTAAAAGTCTCACTCTTCTCCTAAAAGATTCTCCTATTTCTCTCCTTCCAAATTTCCTACACTATTATTGACAGACGAACATTCCAAATACATGATAATGTAGACATAGTATTTATTTGTGGCCATCCTAAGAAAATATATTTGAGAGTATTTGGCAAGGGACCCTATAAACCTAATTTCCCTATCACCATTTCCCAACACTAGTGAACCATCGTGCATTGTAGTAAAAGGTGATCAACTGATTCTTCATGTTGTTTGCACATAGTGCACTAAGATAGTCCTTGAAGGCCCAATTTCTTTCTCCTTTTCCCTGACAATATTTGGTCTCTAAAAGCCAACTAGGTAAAGGTCCCTTCCTTTGCAAGTAATTCCTTGCTCCAAAAAAAATGTATAGGCCATGATTCAATCATTTCCCTATATTCAAGAAGTTTATAACCCAATTCCATAGAGAAATTTTTTATCTTTTTCATTGTTATAAACAATCTCAAGATTGTTTTCTTGCTTCAACAAAAGTCTATACAAGTTTTATGTTCTAAGCTATCTCAAGATGGTGAGATGATCACAAGTGTAAGTAAAATATACAAAGATGTAGAAATAACTCAACATTATAGTGCCACTCCAACTCCATCAAAATAGAAGGTACTCCAGTTCTAAACTTATTCTTGAGTGTAAATAATATAAGTATATTTGGCATTAAATTCTAATCAATGTAGTTAGAAATATGTGTTAGTTTTAAGTGGATTATTATGATGTTATTGATGATATGACGCCATTATTTAATGCAATAAATTAGATGAAACTATTATTTTTTGTTGTACATAATGAGTAAATTTGAAATGGGTGGCATCACAATATTCAAATACATAAGAATGATTACGCTGTGAAAATTCCCTTTCAATAGATTCAATTGTTCGTATATGTTCTTTGACTATCTTATATGCATGAAATAGACATGCTTGATGTGGAAGGTTGTAGTGGTTATAGGTACCAGGCATCAACTCCACTTGGCTCCATAGGTCTAAGCATGCCTACTTCCCCAATGGGGGTTACTCAGAGATGACACATTGGCAAATTCCCTTAAACCTAGCCTTATTATTCTTAGCTAAGTGCAATTTTCCTATTTATGAGACCCGCATTACAACCTAGCTACTGTCACTGGTAGTGTTTGGTGACCTTGACCCTATGTAGAGTCCCCATAATAAGTGTTTGTATTTAGATGCATTTCATTAGAATTTCATTGTAATTATAAGTTTATGTTTAAATCAATGCTTTTCGTGATTTAATGGTTTAATTAATAATCCATGTAGTTTAATGGTTATTTATGATGAAATGTGTTATATATGATTTTGTATGATAAAATAATGTATGGATGTTGTTTGGGGCTCTTGGGAATAATTGAGGGTTAAAAGGAAGTCTCTATGCATTTAAAATGTGATTTAACATTTAAATAGATTTTATAATGTATATACTTAGTAAATATTTAAAATATATTATTTAATAGTTTAAAAGAGCTTAGTATGGTGTACTTTTTCTCATTTTAACCAAGATTGTATAATATGTGTAAATTAGGTATTTGGGATTAAAGAAGTGCATTTTAGTTGATTATTTATATTAATTATTTTATTTGTATTCAAAAAGTGAATATTAATATCATTTTATAAAAAGAGAAATGAATTTAGTTTATACTTAGCTATTTCCTAAGAGGAAAAAAAAACTTTTTCTTGCTTGATTTTTAAAATGGAAGTTAGGGATGGATTGTGCATGGATTGCAATGGGATTTGCTGCATTGGATTGAAAATTTGAAGATCTACAAGTTATCCAAAAGATTTAAAATTTCTTTTGGTTTATGGGGGGTATTGTGCATTTTTTATTTTGGAGTAAAATGAGGTAGGGCATCACATAAATCCTTCATTTTCTATATTTTGGCTTGTAATCTATTGAAAATTAATTGTAGGATGTATATTAGCATATTTCCTTCTTGTAGAATTTGATTTTAGTGAGTATTTAATTTATATGCTTCAAATTTTCAAAGGAAATTCTGCCAAAACTTAATGGGATACTTGTAATGATATTTTTATTACATTTTTGTGTTTTTGGATGCATATAGACCAATGGGTTTTCTCATATTTTCAATTGGAGAGCTTTGAATTTTTAAGCTTTTTGAGCTTTATAAATGGAGATTGTTGGTTTTGTACATGGCATTGGGAAAAAAGAAAGTTAGAATTTTAATATTTCAATGGTGTGATATTTTGTAGAATAATAGATTTATATGATAGAATTTCTTTTTTGATCCAATTTAAGTCTGTTATCATGTAACTATAGCCATTTAAAGATTGGAGGCATATGTGAATAGTGACATTTTAATGTGCATGAATATAGTGAAGTAGATTTTAAATGAGGCTTTGTGGTGGAGAATTATCTTAAAAGACAAATGACATGTTGATGTGATAGGATTATTTATTATTGAATGAGTTTTATGCTAGTTTCATGCCTTCTTGGATGTTTGAGGTTTTGGCATACTTGTGTATATTGTGACAAAAAAAAATGTGACTAATAGAAATTAACTTTAATGGATGTCTTGTATTTATCAATGCAATTGTATTGATTGTGAGTTATGGTAATGATGTTCATATTGTATGCATTTGGGACAAGGCAATTGTATTCATTAGAAATCAATCATGCTTACTATTTTATGAATTACATGTGGTTGTATTTGAATTTAAATGCACATGTGGAGCATGATGAACCTTGGATGTAGATGATAGGTAAATTTGGGAGGTGGCTCCCAATGTGTCTCCAAGATTAAGTAATCAATTGGTTGGGTCTTTGGAATTTATATAAATCAAGTGTTGAGATAATTGTGGAAGTGAAATATGTGTGATTTGCATGTGTATTCACCTCATGTCTAAGTGTTTTTTTGGGCTTGGTATAAGATGGGAATATGGAACTACCATGAGAGGTGACAATTGGATAGTGGGATCCTCATATATGTGATAGTACCACTCTCTTTGTGCAAGTTGTTGGTGACACATAGTGACACTTCCCTATTATTTCCCTATCACCTAAGCCCATTGCAGATTGAGTAATACTCATAATGTATTATATTCTATGTTCATGATGGCTCTTCCTAATCATGTGTTTGAAGTGTTTAATATGTGTGTAACCCTCAATCCCTAGTGTCTTCTTTCTTGTTGTGTTTGGGTCATATGTTCATCTCCATAGAAAAATGGGTGGGCCTAAGGGTACCACATAGTCAAGTGGTATTTCCAACTATCATTGGGGACCTAAGCTTCAATAGAATATTTGGCATCAGAGATATCCCTTTCTCTCTCTCTTTTCTATGTTTCTTTTATACTCTTATCCATGCTACTTCATTTATGTGATACTCAAGGACTCATTTCTTATGATTTTTAGTCATGTAAATATGCATACTAGACCCTCTTTATGAAGGGAATATTGTAATGCATCTATGAATCATGATGAATTTGTTAGTAGTAGTTTACGTGTACTAGTATTGGTACCGGGAACACTTGTTAAATATATCTCTTTCATTGAACTCTTGTATAATTAAAGGTTTACACAAGAACACTTTGAGTGGTGCTCTAAAATGAACGTAGATGTGCTTATGTAGGCCTAGAGGATGATTTAGTTATTCCCCAATGTGAGTAGGATTGAAAGTTAACCTAATATTTTATTAGACGTATTTAAATTTTTTTGTTTGACTTGGTTTTGGGTGAGCCTTCTAGATAAGCCTCTAAGGTTATCCATCGGTTCATGTGTTGACTAGAACCTCTATCTGGTGATTAATGTCTCCACCTCTCTAGAATGAGACATATCACTCACTAGATGGGGGCCATCTATACATCAAAATTTGTGTCTACAAAGAACTATCTATGTAACTAACATTTTCATTGGGGACCGGTGTCTGCACCTAGATTTCCATCTATTCCTATCCATTAGTATCTCTTCCTAGTTCAAGCTTGTACTTGTTTTTTTGACCCATGAATCTATGTTGGGTGATGAAGTTATTTTATGATGTTTATTTAGCTAGGTTATTCAGTTTGGTAAACATGATCAGCATATGGTTTTATAAATTAATATATGAATGGTTAACATAGTGACATTTTGATTTGGTGAATTAAAATTAATCTAGTGTAGAAGGTCACTGAACCCTTGGATACATGTATAGTCTTCCGCTATTACTTATTGTGATTTTCACAATTGGTTATCTTGTAATTTTGTGAAATGTGATGCTAATTACTTATATGTTATTCTTTCTCAAAAGTATTTTGTTGTTGCATGTTTAATGTTTAACTGTTTAAAAAACTATATTCTGTATGTTTTAGTATATATTGTGTCCTTGTTCTGAGGGTTCTTTGGCAGGGAAATACAAACATGACCTATCACTTCAAAGTCACAATTTCCTACTTACTGGTGGAATAAGAAATATTAGTGATGTGCTACATCTTCTTGGAATAAGATGATTTTTTTTGCAACTTAGAAAACCAATAGATTCAAGTATGTCGGTAGTCTTTTATGATGCAAGGTGCAAAATGGTGAGAGGTTCTATGGTGGTTGAGAGAGGTGTTAGAATTGACACTTTTTATACATTGGATGCATACACTATTGATTGTAATAGTACTTCTATGGAGACCAAATATGTGGATACTCCATTCTAAAAGGTGAGGGTTTCACCTACATCACATGGTAATGGATTTTGGGTACCTAAGGGTTCTTTTTCTTTTGAATCAAAGCTGCATGTTGATAATCTACTATGTTATGGTACCAGAGACTTGGCCATATTAGAGAAAAGGGTTTAAGGACCTTGAAAAAGAAAAACATTTTTTAAGGTTTGAATGATTGTAATCTTGACTTTGATTTATGTGAGCATTGCATTTAGAAAAAAAAATTGCATTCAGTTTTACTCGAGCTCTCATAAATCTTGTGGTGTGTTGGATATTATTTATTTTGATGTGTTTATTTATAATCATGTTCCTTGTATTGTAAAATCCACATATTATGTTTCATTTATTTATGATTATAGTAGAAGGTAATGGATATATTTTTTAAAGAGTAAATATGATATTTTTAGTTGATTTAAGGAATTTAAAGCAATGTTTGAATTGCAAATTAGAAGGAAAATAAAATGTTTGATAATAGATAATGGTGGTGAAATTTTCTCTAATGATTTTCATATATTCTATAAATATTGTGGCATTCATAGGAAAAAGAAACCTTTTTATTCTCCACAACATAATGGATTTGAAGAAAAGATGACCAATACATAGATGGAGAAGGCTAGGAGTATGTTGAGTGGTGTTGGCCTGAAACAAATGTTTTGTGTTGAAGTTTTTGCCACTACTTGTTTCCTAATTAACAGGTCTCCTACATCATCTCTTATTGATTAAAAACTCATTGAAGCATGGTTGCATCATAAGCCTTCATTGAGACATCTTAAAAATTTTAGTCGTGAGGCATATGCATATGTGCCAAAGGAGAAGTGAACAAAGTTAGAGAAAAATCCTATGAAATGTATCTTCATCAACTACAGTCATGGTGTGAAAGGATGCAAGCTTTAGGACCCTATTACACAAAAGGTACTTCATGGTATATGCATTATTATTAAAGAAACTAATCTTTCTTTTGTTATATTTCAGCCTAAACAAACTAAAATGGATAAAAGGAAGATGTGATTCAACTACCTTCTATGGCTGAGAAAGTCTAATCAAGGCCCCAAGATAGAAAATAAATTGAGGAGAGCTCATCTAGCTTTGAATCTTCAAAAGAGGAGGAAGAACCTCCAACTCGGCTTGTTTGAAGGTCTACCAGGTAGAGACAACCTCCTAAAAGTTATTCTCTTGATGATTGAAGATGTATTTTTTCTTTGAATACTAGTGTTGATGAACCTAGATCTATAGAAGTGGAATTAAGTATGAATGATGCAAGATCCTAGAATATTTATATGGATAAAGAAATGGAATATTTGAAAAAAATTGATAGATGGGATCTTGTACCATTTCCTAAAGGATGAAAACCTATTGGTTGCAAATGAGTGTTTGAGAAAAATATGGGTTCATATGGAAGCATTGAGAAGTATAAAGCAAGTTTGGTTGCAAAACGATACTCTTAGGTCAGAAGGTGTTGATTATGGTAAGATATTCTCTCCTATTGCAAAAATGGCATCTATTAGATTTTTTCTTTCTATTACTATTGCTTATGATTTATAGGTTGAGAAAATGAATGTGAAAACTACTTTCCTTCATGGTGATATCAAGGAGGATATTTATATGACATATCCAGAGCACTACATGGTAAAAGGTAAAAGTAATTTGGTTTACAAATTGAAGAAATATTTGTATGGCGTCAAATAGAGTCCTAAGATGTGGTACCATAAATTTTATACAAATGTATTGATTTTAGGATTTGAGCATTCTAAATCAAATCATTGTCTTTATTATAAATCTAATGATGGTTGTTTCCTATATATTGCATTATATCTTGATGATATGTTATTCATAGGTAAACAAAAATCTATGATTGTAGAATGGAAGTCATAGCTTGCTGCTAAATTTTAAATGAAAGACCTTAGTGGAACCAAACACATTCTTGGGATGGAAATCAAAAGTGATAGAGTGAATAGAAAGCTATGGTTATGCCAGATTAAGTGAACTCAATTTTACATAAGCTCCACATGAAGGATTGTAGACCATTATGTGTTCCTTTTATAGTTGGAACAAAATAATTTATTTCAGATTGTTCTGCATCTCTATCAGAGATGGAAGACATGAGAAAAGTACCTTACAAGCATTCATTTGGAATTTTTATGTATGTTATGGTTTGTACTAGACAAGAACTTGCCTAAGTAGTAGGAGTTCTTTCCAAACATATGTCTAATCTTGATAGAGCTCATTGGCATGTAGTTAAAAGAGTCTTCAGATATTTGAAGGGTACCTTAGAGTATTCTCTGTGTTATCATTAAAATATGATGGAAGATGAAATTATTTCCCTTGACATTCACAGTTATGTAGATGTAGATTGGGTAGGTGATATTGATAGAAGAAGATCCATCAGTGCTTATGTGTTTACATTATTTGGTGGTGCAATCAATAGGATGAGTAAGAAATAGGTTGTGGTTTCTTTATCCACTACTAAAGCATTGTATATGGAAACTACCCATACTTTTAAAGAAGCCATTTGGATTAAGAGAATGTACTTAGATTTTGGAATTAAACAAGGAGCTGTAAAAATTTATTGTGATAATCAAAGTGTGATTTTCCTAGTAAAGAATCCAAATTTTCATTCCAAAACCAAGCACATTGATGATCAGTATCATTCTGTCAGATATATGGTCGAGGATGGAAGGGTGAAGCTGCTTAAGGTAGAGAATTCAATGAGTATTGTAAATTAATTAACTAAGGTTGTGAACATAAAGAAGTTTAGATGGTGTTCAGAATTTATGGGCCTCACAGCCCTTAGAAATTGAACTATGGTATAGATACTTCCTTTTCTGTTGCAAGGTGTTCGACAAGTGAGAGATTGTTGAGAAAATATGTCTCAACCTTGTAGTCATAGATGACATCTAATTTTAGTAATTTTTCCATTTGAGCACAGATTATTACAATTACTTCCTTGGAGGTTCATTTTGGATATATAAGCGCGCCAACAAAGTTTCATGGAAAGATCATGTCTAGTATTGAAGATATTGAATTTTCCATTTTTGGCAAAGTGGTACAAAAACTTTGAACTCAATATTCAAGGCTTTAGAGGCTCCAAAAGGGGTCAAAACTTGTCTAGGACAACATTTCACTATCCCAAGTGTAAATCACTTCGAGAGGTTTCCAAAAAATGGTTATAATAGACAATCAAGTACATGGTTCAAAATCTATGGCCTCCAAAAGGTGGGTCTCCCATAATGGGAAAGGTAAAAATGCATTAAGGATAGAATTGAGCAATAAAAGAGAGCTTCACATGTTGGTGTGTGTATTGACACATCATTGCTCATCTTGTATTGGAGAAAAGATGGGCACTTCCTTATTGGGTGGTTTTAGCTCATGGTTTTGTAATACCATTTGATAGTTTCTTGTAGTGTATCTCCTATATATGAGGTTTGAAAGATAGAGATTTTATGTAAGATTCTTATAGCTTTCTAGATACCTTTGTATCTTTGGTCGATTATACTCTTAAAAGAAGCTTTCTCTACATGTATATTGTAATCTATTATTGATTTTTGAATAATATATTGGGCTACTATTGGAGTGTGAGGTTTTTCTCTTGAAACAGTTCTCCCCACATAAATCTTTGTGTTGTGATATTCATGTTATGTATTCTTATGTTTATTTCTATTAATTTTTTGTAACTATGAAAAAGATATGAGAAATTTTTATACTATCCTCTCCTCAAGATTAGTGTAGGAAGTTGTTCCGCTACTTAACTTCCTTATAGAAAAGAGTAAAGGAACAAAACAAAAAGAAATGTACACTACAAGGAAATGCACCAAGGTTTTCTAAATATTTTTTAGGCTCATAGTGAAACCTCATCAAAACTTTGGAACTTTCAGCTCCAAGAGGCGTACCCTCAAAGGTAGACATGGTGCAAGTTCAAGGGTCCGAATGAGGGTAAGGGGATACCTATAGAGGTGAAAATCACACAAGTGAGAGATACAGTGTAGGAAATGGCTCTATCTAGAATAAAACTACCATGACCAGAGGTCCATTATGAGTACTCATGCTTGATTCACTCACTATTCAAGGAAATAGATCTTAAATGGCGTAGTACATGCTTTAAACAATGGTATAATAGAAGAGTGGATAATTTGCATGGTCCATTACATTATTGTTTATAGAAAGGATGTAAAGGCCAATGTCTACAAAATGGGCTAAGTGTAAAGAGGGTTGGCACAGTACACCCCTCTTAACAAGAAGAGAAAGGTGATAAAGGCATAGTCCCAAAACCTTATTACATGTATACATGCAAAGGTTGGAATCCAATCTATAGATTATAGATACTACAATATGGACACATAAAAAATAAGAAATGAAAGAAGATTCCCCTATATTGAAAGAAATTAACAACTGATGAACAAGCTCAATGCGTGTAGATACAAAAAATGTAGGTGTACATATCTCTTTATTTTTACTAATTTTGGGGTTTAAATAGGCCCTCCTCTCCTTAGATTTGAATGGGGCACACCTTTTGGTATCCAACATAATCTAACAAAGGCAATATATGCAATAATTTACAATTTGACTAATGCCACAGGGAACAATTTGGCAGCACTATTTTTATTATTTCCCTAATATGGGGTTGATATTGGTCCTCTATTTCTTATGGAGACTATGCTTTCCAATTTTGAAAATATTATCTCAAGATCCTCTCTCTCGATGTAGCCATACAAAGATGGCACATTGAAAAATGAGCCCCATACTTTGTGTTTGAAAAAGTTGCGACCATGTCTAGGACATGTTTCAGCTTAGCAAACATTCGTTAAATTTTCTTGCTTAAGCTTCTTTGGAGGTTTGCGGTGACACCCTGTGCCTAGAAAGATAGTAGTGAGTGGGACTCAAAAGTCTTGATCATGAAAACATGGGGAGCTTGTGCTTACGATTCAATAATTATGAAAATGGTCTATAGTTTTAAGGTTTTGTTAGTCCAAAGGTTGGTGTTCTAGAAGGATGATGCTCTGTAAAATGTGTTCTAATGGTGTATTTTGTGTTGGTCGTGTTTGATAGTGGTCCAAAATTCTATATTATTCTGGATATGGTTTGTGGTAGTATGGTTTTGTTAGTTTCTGTTTTGGATCATGATGATGTGGTCTGGAGGCTTAATTACTAGTATGTTATTTTTTATTGGGCTCAAAATATTATGGAATTTGCATAATGTGTTATTTTTTTGAGGTAGCATGTGTGGTGTGGTCCACTTTTCATTCCTCCCCACCACAGGAATGTTTAGTTTGGACCTATTTCAAAGTTATGATGGTCGACTTGGTAATTTTAGATCAATATAAGTAAGAGGTTGATTGTGATGGGTTGGTAAGAAGGTTCTTAAGGATAATATCCATCAAATATAGTGTGGAGGTTTGGTAGAAGTGTGAAGTGAAGTTTTGAGTAGAGAAGGTGTTTTATTGTTAGAAACTGGAGGCATTGATCTAAGGGTTTCTTCTGGTAGTTTCACTTTAGTGGTGGATTTCCTTTTCTCTCTTATTTTGTATATGGACATAGATTCTTTATAATTTGATGCTACTTTGAGTTGTATTACTTAATCTAGATTATATAAATAGTTGGTCAATGCTTATATCTAAATTTTGATTATGCTACACTTTGTGAAATTGTTAGATTATGCTTCTAAAATCTCACATACTAGCGGTAAAATTAAAAATTCTATGAAGCTTAATTTATATGCAATGATAAGCTAAAATGTGAAAGTGTATTAAAATGGATAAAGTTGAGTGATCATACATATAATGAGATAAGGGAATGGGAACACCTTATATTACATGATGATTATATGTTCATGTTTCTTTGGCTATGATGCTATGTTTTACTAATGATTATAATTAAGTGTGACTTTGGCCCGTGGATTAGAAGGATTCAAGCGGTGATAATTAAACCTCACAACAATGGGGTAAGTAATCTTCTTAGCCTGACTTGGTTTGTTATTTTTTAAAGGATTACTAGGAGTAGCCAAAATCAAGCATTATCTCTATTTAACCTTAAATTATGTAAATGTGTGTTGGATTATCCCTTATGGTGCCATGAATTCACTTAGGAGGACTTACATAATTGCATCATTAAATGGAATTATTATCCACATCTATGTGAAAATATTTGGGATAGAAATATTAGAATTGTTATGAATTGATAGATAGAACCTTGAAAATCATAACTTGTACAAGACACAACATTGAAAGTACACTTGTCCCTTTTGACGTCATTTATTTAAAATAATACATTTGATATCAATAATTGTATCAACACATAATTCTTGATGATGTCAATGTTGCCCAAGGAGTAAGGCATATAAAAATGTTAATGATAGTTAATCGCATTAATAATTAGCATGAAAGTACATTATTCAACTTTTAATGTTACAATAGCTTCTGGAATTTGATTGTGTAAAAGTTTTATATCATCAACATTTCAGATCACACTATGTGATCCATCATCAAGATGCAAGAGAGCACTAAGAGAAAAAAATAAATGATATTTAATGGCTTTGATTCAACTATTAATTGTTATATAAATTTTATTTATTAAAATATATATGAATAATTAAATTACAACTTTAATAATCCTAATCAACTTCAATGACAAATTTAACAAGTATATTAGTGGCCATTCTAATGTTTGTTTGCATGATAGTTCCTCCTCCTCATTCATAGCATGGACCTAAGTGTGATCATCGAGTTCTAGAAAAAATATATGTTTGGATTAGGTATAAGTTATTATATGAGTCATTTTAATAGAAAATAGTAATTTTCAAGGTTTGAATTATACACTCATCGAGGTTAAATTACATGATAGAATCATGGATGTGTTTTGGGATGTGATTGGCTTAGAAATACTATAGCTATGATTAGATATTAGTATCGATGTCATAAGTTTTATTAATTCATATGAGGACCTATATGATTTATTCATATTAATTATTTTTACTTCTAGTGTAATAATGAATTATTCTTTCAATTTTCATCCTCATGAATCAATTTATAGATTGATTAAAAAACCCATAAAACAATAATTATTTTGCATTTTTATATTGAATAAATATACAAATTTGGTTATTTGAATATATAACTATTAAATGTCTGTTTACAACATTAATACACAAAAGCAAGAGGAAGATAATATAGTTATCATTGCAGAAATACAATAACAGCAATACAAGTTGATATTATTAAGCAGTAGTATAGCTTAAAGCATTGAATAAAACTACTCTACACCCAAAAAGATTAAATGCTACTTAAAATGATAAATAAGCTAAACAAAACAAATATTGAAGTTATTGTCTTATAATGCACGTAATTTGCACCTTGCCTAATGATCGACCACCTGCCACAGATAAGAAGGTGGTTAAATTAGGCATGGCAACCCATACTCCACAGCTATACAAATGCTTCTCTTACTATTAAGCATGACGAGTATAACAAAATGTCACTCGCAAGGTTAAGACATTATTGTGCTAAAACTCTAAGTATGATTGTTGCCAAACTTTAGGTGTGTCTCATGAGTTTAGAGACACACAATTTTAGCTTGAATTTACTTTTATGTGCAAACAATAATTAATTAGAACTAAAATATTTACCCATGCCTTCTATTCACTGTGCGTTGTAATGTTTTGTGATAGAAAGGTTGAGGTAGGTATAACTGAATTAAAAATCCATGTCATTGAGATGTAATACAACTTATATGTAGATAGGGAAAGCTGGTAAGTGGTGAGTTGAAGGCTCTTTCTTGTTTCATTCCAAGATCATAACATTATTCTATTAACAAAATATTAATATCTTGTAATTGTGTTTTGTTGAATGTAATTTGTATGAATAGAAATTGTAAAAGAAAGAATGTGATCTCTCAGTGCAATAGGTGTCTCGAGAAGGATATCTCTCGGCTTATTAAATATATATAAAGTATATATAAGCTAGTAGCAGTTGCGACGCATAATGAAAGATATTATTATTATTTTTATTATAGTTAATGTACAATAGTGAGAAAATAAAGGGATTATATCTAGGGATTGATTAACACATTGAATTAATTAATTTGATTAGGGTTAGTATTTAGCGTTAGCATTAGGGTTAGACATTAGTTTAGATTTATTATTATGATTACGATTAGGGCTTAGTTTTAAGGTTGGGTTTATGGTCATGGTTATGATGAGTATTATGGTTAGGGTTAGGGTTCTCATTTTAATTACAATAAGTATTAGGTTAGGAATAGGGTTTTGGTAAATGTTAAGGGCAAGGTTGAAATTACTATTAGGGTTGGGATTGGAATTATAATCAGGTGAAGGGTAAAGATTTAGATTTGGTTAGGGCTATGGTTTGGTTTAGGGTTAGGGTCGAGTTTAGGAGTAAGGTTAAGATTAGCATTACATTTAGGATTTGGTTTAAGTTTATGATTATGGTTAGGGTTTAGTGTTATAAGTTAAATAAAAAAAATATAATTAGGATTTATTTGGTTAGGGTTAGGATTATGGCTCATGATAAGCATGTATTTCATGGTTAGTATTATAGTCATTAGGGTTAAAATTCAAGGTTATAATCAAGATTATGGTTTAGGTTTTAGGATAAGATTATCATTTACACAAGGGTTTACATCATGGTTAGTACTATGGTTAGGATTATGATTTTGATTAGGGTTATAATTTTGGGTTAGGGTTAGGATTATGATTAGAGTTACGATAATAGTTTTGGTTAAGGTTAGATTTGTGCTTTGGGTAAGGAATATAGATAGGGTTAGGGTTTAATGTGTGGGTTAAGGTAATGGTTAAGGTTTAGGGTTAGGATTATGGTTAAGGTAAGCTTTTATATTATGGTTACTATGGATAGGGTTGGCATTATATCCTAGACCTAATTACAACCCTAAACCACATTATCCAACAAGTTTCCCACAAAATATTGATTTTAAAAGAAAGTTTCAATATACAAACTTTCGCTAACCCTAACCCTAGACCTAATTAAAGTTTAGGCTTATTAATCTCTCGGCTTATTAATTTCCCTATAGGGTTATAATTAACGTATATTAGATATAATCCCTTAGGGCTATAATTAAAGGGTTAACCCTAACTCTCACCCTATCCCTTTATATCTAGTGAATGATTAATATTAAATCGCTAAAATTAGGGAATTTCACTTATGATTTATGATTAAAGTTAGATTTACAATGGTAATTATAGTTAGGGGTATGGTTAGTTCTAATTAGGGCTAGCGTTTATGTTTGAGGTTAAGATTGAGCTTTAGGGTTAGGATAAAGATTATAGTTAGGATTATGGATAGGGTTAGGATCTATGTCATGGTTAGAGTTAGGATTTTGATTAAAGTTAGGGTTTAGTATTAGGGTTCAAATTAGGGTTTAAGATTTTGAATTAAGATTATACTTAAGATTATGATTAGTGTTATGGTTTATAATATAATTAGTAAAATTATTATGGTTAGGGTTTATGTTTTATGATTAGGGTTAAAAGATTCTTTATTGCATTTAATGGATTGTGGAAGTTTGATAAAATTGAGTCATACCATTGTTCAAGTTATGGTTGGGTTTAGGATTTGGGTTATGGTCTTATTTAGGATTAAGATTATGATTATAATTCTAGGGTTTAATGTTTGGTTTAAGATTTAGGTTTATTGTTAGGATTAATATTTTGATTAATTTTAGGGTTCAAGGTTAGGGTTTAATGTTTAACATTAGGATTATGGTTACAACTTAACCAAGCCACAACCCAAATAAATTGTGTAGTCCTATATGATGCATTTTCTACACATTTGAGAGGTAATATTTGCATTAGGGTTAGGATAATGATTAGCATTCTGATTAGCTTAAGTATTTACATCATGGTTAGTATTAGTGTTAGGATTTAAGATTACATTTGAGATTAGGTTTAGGGTTTAGGATTAGGATTATTATTATGGTTATGGTTTACATCATGGTTAGTATTATGGTTATAGTTAAGATTTTGATAAGGACAATAGTTTATGGTAAGGGTTATGGTTTGCATCATAGCTAGTATTATTGTTTAGTGCATGCATTATTAGTACAACCAATATGGTAGGATTATAATAAAATCATAAGATAAATTAAATCTATGATTAAATGCTACTTCATCATTTAAGATGCTTCCAAACATTTATGAAAAAGTAAGCTACAACCCAATGTTAAATTTGGAGTTCTATATGGTATATTTTTCATGTTTAAGAGTGTAAATATGGATATAAACATAATATTTTTCATAATGTAATCACCTAAAAATGGTCACCTAAACCATGAATCCCTAATCTCAATTGATTCTTCATAAAATCCTAATTTTGATCATTTTCCTAAGTCCTAAATAAGGCAATCTAATTCATAGATTGATTAGATTAATATCCTATTTTTGATATCTTCACTTGATCAACAATAATTAATTAATTCCTCAATAATAAACATTATTGGCAATTAAATCCAACCTCTCATTTATTTAATTTATGTTTCAAATGTTGATTAAATAAATAAGATAATTGTAATAAATCATAAAAGGGATTTAAATTAACTATTTCATCACTTTTGATAAAAATACATTAAATCTATTATTAAAAGTCTAAAAATGTATTAATGTCTTCAATTGAATATCACTTTTGGAAATCTTTTAGTTAACTTAATCTCACTTTGGAAACAAATCAGTTAACTGGGAAGATGAGTTCAGTTGACTCATTAGTCTTCTTGGGAATTTCCACAAAGAGTTCAGTGGACTCGCCAATAATTTGGAAACCTTCTATTGAGACTGAATCATCGAAACAATCTCCACCATTCATCTTCAATCAATCTTAGTCGTTCATTTCTAAACAACTTCTATATAAACAGGCCTTATTTCCTTCACAAAGGATTTGAATTTTTGGCTAAAGTAATGTTGGAATTTCATTTTCAATATTTAAATCTATTTTGTATTTAAGAGTTAATTTGATTTAGCATTGCATTCATCTAATAGGAACACTTCATTTTCATGCTTAATAAGGATTAATGGTAGCTTGATCATTGTTAGTAACATCATAGTTTGGTTTCTTTACTGTCATTGCATCACAAGCACATAGGAACATTTGGTTTTGGTATTAATTGGATGAACTCTAATTAATGATTGGATGAATCTTCATTTCATGCAAACATGCATATTAAAATCCTTCATTTAGATTTGGTCTATGTCACTGATTTGCAATGATAGAGCAACCCAAACACAGGTCTATTAGGAGGCAATGTGTGGATTTGATCATCTCTAAGAGTAGTTTTATTTGCTTTCATTTACTTAATTAGATCAAGCAATGGTTCATTGAAGTGTGTAGTTATCTTAGTCACATTTTCCCACACACACATAATGGTACCAATCAAACTCATGGTGAAAATGAAATGGGCAAATTGAAAATCTTTGAATTAATTTTTTTGAATGAGCATGGCAACTCATAATTAAACCTAGTTGAAGATAACAAAAGAACTAACAAATTTCATATGCAATTATTATTGTTGATGATTAACATATTAACCATTGTATGCATATACTTCCTATTTAACTGACCATCCACCAATAATTTCTTCTAATTGCAAAAATAAATTATTTAAAATATTGTAAACCATAGAATTTTTTATTATTTATAGATATAAAACTTAAAACTTGAAAATTGAAATTTTATCATACTTTCAATTGATTATGAAAAGAGACATGTTTATGGAAGTTTCCTTCTTTATTATGTTTTTTTCTTAACTTTTTGCTTTTTATTGTGAAGATATCTTTCTACTATGAATTTGATAATAAAAAAATAACTTTTTGTTAAGAACGCTTTTTTCTAAAGAAATTTTTATTGACTTTGTTTGAATATTTTATCTTAAAATTAATTTAAAATAATTACACTTTCTAGTTTAGTATTGATATTACAATTTCTAATAGTTAAGAAATCAAAGTTTCTTTATTTTTCTTCTAAAAGAAGTAAAAAAAACTTCTTGGAAAATTTTGTTGACACCTCTAATTTCATTTCTCAGATTCTAGTATTATGTTATTTTCTATTTTAAAAAATCAACAAACACATTAGAGAAATTTAAATCTACTAACATATTTAAAAGAAAAAATATATTAATTATCTACTGCATATATGTGGGTGTCATAATTTTTTTGTTGTTTTGACAGCCTTAAGTTTCAATTATTGGCAGCGATTTGCTGTACCATTTATCATTTGCATTTATTTAATAAAAAATAATAAATTTTCTATCTCATCTACCTAAAAAAGAAAATAGATATTTTGCTTCTATCACTCCATAGACAAAGTAGAGAACCCTCTGCCTCAAAATGAGATTCCTCTCAATAACGAATACTCCCACACGAATTATCCACCCAGAAACCAATCTCCCGCAGAAAACAACCAGAACCAACAAAAACCATTTCCATGACTCTAATCCCCAAATAATATGTTTCTTCAGAGGCCCAACTATGAGGTTTGATAGCAGTCCTGCTATAAGAGCCACAAAAGCTGCACATTCCAGAAAAAAAACATTTGTTACATTCGGAGCGCTTTTAATTCCAAGGAACCTCCTCTTCTTTGAAGGGATCATATTCCTCTTGGAGACGATCTGCGGGTGAGGGAGAATTGTTCAGTTTCCTTTCAGCCATTCTCGTAGATTTTTCTATTGCATGAAATAAAGAAATTGTAACCCTGACACAGTAAATAAACTACGAAAAGTTGCATCCATGACACATTAAATAAACAATGAAGAACCTTTCACAACTCGTTAGAATGAAAAACCTCTCCCGTTCCCTTCCGGTCCGCAGCCCGTTCCAATGAAAAACCATTCGCATTCCCTCCCATTGTAAAACAAAACTTCCACATCCCCTGCAATACCATCTATTACAATTATTAAACTACGTGTAAAGAAATGCACACAATTCCAACTCTAATGCTGAAACTATAATCTGATAATGGCGGATCTGACTTTTGTATGAGAGAATTTGAACAAAGAAAATGTAGTCTAAACCCTACAACTGCCCTCCCAACTGCCAATTTCAAACAACATTCTTTCCAAATAAATCCTCCCATGTTCATAATTCGAATTTAAATACAGAGTTCATTGGGAAAAGAGTAGTTACTGCGACAACAGAATGATGAGCAGCAGGGGCTAGAATGTTTGTACAATACACAACTCCAATGCAAGCAGCTTCGACCTGTGATTTGATTGTTACCTGCAAAACACAAATGTATCGAACCTGCTATCACAAACACTATGAAAATATGAATTGTACATTGAACAATATATGGAAGGATTGATTTGTCCTCTATTGTAACTGAAAACTGTGTGACTCTTCAAATTCATTTGTAACAGTCAGGGATAATTCTTTGCACGCCCGTTTCACCTGGCCCTCAGCCTTCGGGTTGTGTTGTAAAGCTGGTTTCATATGCCAAACTCCTCAAATTCTTTCAAATACATGCAAATGACCGTCAATTTTTTTTAAAAAGGCAAAATGTTTACATTGATGAATGATGCCACTGTAGGAAGCCTCTCGGCTTAAAGAATGATGTTTTGGTGGTTGGTTTAAGGAATCGCCCTATATATACCAGAGTTTGAACATTGAGACAAATTTGATTTCGTTTATGTCAACAAAGAGAAAGGCTAACAAGAATCAATTGAGGTTATAGTGATTTTGTTATTTTCAAAGTTGGATATTTCATAAGCATGGTCAAAAGGGCATTTTGGTTATTCTTCGAGAATTATTTTCATGGATATGTTTCCACATAATTTAGATATTGGAATATGGTTATTCATTTATAAATATATTTTGTAACTAGCCTTAGTTTTGTAAGGGTTGGTGCATGGTATTCATATCTTTATCATGTTAGTTCTTCTTTGTCAATTGAACTTAACTTGGTGCTAATGATGTGAAATATGATAGTGCATAAAGATATTAGAAAATAGGGGCGGGGAAGAGACCAACTTATTTTTTATGTAGATGCTCATTTGGTTTATATTTAATTTAGGCTTCATGACAATGCTAGGATGCTTTGCCTCTCATACATATTGTCTCTCATTTGTGATAATAGGTTGATGTAAAAGCTACTTTACGCAAGTGCATTATACATTTAATAGACGAATAAAACACTAATCTATGTATGGATTATTAAATAATATTATTTATTGGATTATACATATTCTTATAGTGGAAGATATATGTTTAGACATTTATTTTTTATGGCAAGTCTATATTTAACTTGCAGGCTAACATCAATTACTTCTCTTTACAAATTGCTTATTCTTACTTCATTATTTGATAGTGTGACAATTGCTTACTTGTAATCATATGCATTTATATGATAGGGAAAATTATACATTTTTCTAATTTGTTAGAAAGGATATAGTTCCACTACTTATATATTGCAAAAATCACATTTATTGTAGTCTTAACCAAGTTTACTATATTGGACACAGATTTTATCTTCCGTTAGGTAGCATGTACGCCTTGTAATACCCCAAAATTGACATCTTGCTATCCTAACCAATTTTGTTGCATTTAGTCTCGTTCTATCAAATTTCTAAATCATCAAAGTCCTATTGTACTTGGCAATTCTCTCTTCTGATTTACTCTACTTGACTTAGTGTCAAATGCAAAAAATATTAAATTTGCATCAATCATATATCATATTTAATTCTTAAATATCGACTATAATTGGCTAAATAAACCCTATGCTCGATTAATTTAATGACAAAGTCCTAGCACTTTAATTAAATTAAATCCACCCTCTTTAGCTAAAACACATGAAAAGATAATTAAATAAATATTTAGTTTTAATAAATATCCTCATCTCAATAAATGAATTTAATTATTCAAAGAATTGAGAAAATCCACTTATGAGGCATTATTGTATTTATTTGAATTAAATATTCTCTCCAAATCTTCTCTGCAATTCAGAAAAGGAAACTTTGAGTTAATTATGAATTCAAAAAAGGAAATAAAACAGTTAAAGCTCCACATAGACAAAAACAAAAAGTTGACTGCCTCTCTACAGGAAACTTTCCATTCTGGAATAATCTCTCATTCCATCTCCACCGTTCGTCTGATTCAATCTCGACCGTCGATTGAACCTGGGATTCTATAAAAGAACCCCCATTTCTCATTCAAGGGATCCAACTTTTCGAGCAACGAAGTGCTGTCGTATTGTTACCAGAACTCATTTGCATTGGAGCTTTCATTTTCTTAGCATAATCTTCATTTCTAGATTAGTATATCATGTTTAGCTTAAAGATGCACTTCATTTCTTAATCTAGTTTGCTTTCATTATTCTTAGATTAACTTCATCGTTTCTAGATTAATTGCATACTCATTCTAGAATAATCTACATTACACTTTCAATTAAATCCTTCATTCTAGTGTTAGTCTATGGTTGCAGGACTCTCAATTTTGAGAGCAATTTCGAACCCTACCTAGATAGAAGGCAACAAGTCAAATCATCCAAACAAGCGAGATGAATAATCTCATATTCATTCTTCTCTGCAACTGGTGAACAATGACTATGTTGAAGTGTAGAGCTAAATCAGAGGCCCATATTTAGTTCATACATTTATGGCACCCACCGTGGGGTAAAAAATCAATTTCTGGCCTCATCGTATTTCATTGTATTTTAAAGTTTCTGAAAAAAATTTGCATTATGTCCGTACTTTTGTACATCCCTGTACAGAATCTCATGCAAAGATTCTCACTGTATCGTGTGAAGTTTTGCTGGTTTTGGCATTTCCTCACGCAAAAAAGGTGTTTTCTCACGCGGGACTATGCACAATCTCGCACGAAATTTTGCATCTAGAGACCTAAAATTTGTAGATTTGTACTTTCAATTTGTTATTTCTTGACATTTACTATTTTCTATGGCTTTTCTAGACTCTGCTTTTTTTGGAGATAGTGTAATACTGGATTGCAGAGCTTCAGACTTGAGGTGATTTTCTACAATCCCTATAACACTTCAATTTTGGACATTAAAATGAATCTCTTACATGTTTGGCTTGAGTGTTTCTTGCTTTGATAAATCATAGTTTGATTTTGGGCTCTAAAAAGAATCTAGATTCATTTTCTACATATTTGTTTCACATAGTAAATATGCCCAATGAACACTATTTGTGGCATTCTTGAGAGAGTGGGCTTCATTCACTTGTTTTGCATGCAAAGATCTTCTTGATGGTAGATCCCCTTGTAGGTAGGGAAGGAGTTGATATTACCTCGTGGTCTTACTTGGTTTTTGTCTTCAATCTTTTGTGGTACGTTCTCTCTTGGACCCACTTAGAGAGATCAGTAGCCATTGTTGTTGACATACAAACCTTGGCAAGGTGATTTCAATTTAGCATGTCAATGAATCTATCTGCTATGTCTGGGTGAGGTGAAGAGGCTAGAGGATTATTCTATGTTCCCTTTTGGGTGCATCAGAAACTCAGAACCTTGAATCTAAACTAAGTCCCCATGTGGTCCATTTTTTGAGTCCCCTTATTGGAGAGGGTTAACCATAGTGGACATTCCCTTTATTGGGTCAACCACATGGATGGAACCTCAAGCAGTAATAGCCATTTTCACCATGGAAGCAGCAGCCACTATATAAATGTCCTTGTGGAAGAAATCTCCATGGGTGTAGTTTCTTATTGGGTTGTTAGATCTCCTTAGCATCTCTAATTGATTAAATTCTCAGAATGTGTCAAAACCCCGATGCACCTAGATTGGATTTCGCCCTCTTGAGATTACAAAAGTTGCAGAGTCAAGACCATTACTATGAACCATAGTGCAACCAACTTTTTATTTTTCTAGGACTATGTGCTTTCTTGTAAAACATTTTGAGAACATCCACAAGTAACACTCTTAGGGAATAGAATGCTATGTCACATATTCTTGTTCATGTGCAAGGTTTCTTTGTCCCTTGCTCATTGCTTGAAGATAGTGTTTGCTTGAAAACCCTAATTGTTGTCTTATTTGTCTGATCATGATAGAAATCTATTGATGCATGTAGAATTTGAGTTGCTGATTTGAACTTTTTGAAATCTGTCTAAAAATTGGATATTCTGTCAGAGAACAGTTAGCGATGTGTCTCGAAATCTGTTCCTGTCTCAAAAACTATGTCAAACTATCAAACTTTGTTCTTTTTTCGTGCGAGATTTCAATTTTTTGTGTATTTCCTCGCACAAGATAGTAAATCTTCACACTCATTCTAGCATTTCCTCGTGCAAGACTGTCACCTAACTTTCAAAATAGGGAGCTTATTCTCGTTAGTTGGTCAATTTTCTGTATGATCTAGTTTTTGTCCAAGGTCTGTCTGCCTGTTCTCTTATTGTCCACTGCCTGAAAGTAGATGTTTCAGGCTAAGAACCAAGTGATTACTACTTAAACTCATGTTGTCTCTTTTTTATCTGTCCTTTCCTACTGTGCTGTTGTACCTTACGATGTGATAGTCACATCTTAGTTGTTCTAGCCTTACTCTCGACAATTCATGCCGGGTGCATTACACTCATTTCACTCTTTGCTATTCTAGAGATAGAGTTCTGAGCATAATCCTAAGTCCTCTCTTGTGACTCAATCCTTGTTTATGATTGTGACAAGTCGAAGCAACAATGTGTTCCCTCCACATTTCACCAGATGGGATAGAGATAGACCTCGCAACCGAGGAAGAGGTCATTCTAAGTTTGCCATACAATTTGAGTGACGTAGAGGATCTTCACATTCTTCCTCTAAAACATCTAGAGAGGAGTCCTTTTGCTCTCCTCCTATCATTTGACCTCGTGTCCAGTGTACTTTTACTGTGAACCTCAGTTAAACTAGGAATCACTTGTTTTGAGAACACCAAGACTCTGAAGAATCATCATCAGATATTGATCCTTTTGAGGCATCCCGTGTTTCCTTGCCAAAGATTGATCCTTTTGAGGAACCTAGCATTTCCTTGCCAAAGCTTAATCCTTTTGTGACACCTAGGGTTTCCTTGCCAGAGATTAATCCTTTTTCAGAACCCAAGGTTTCCTTATCAGCAACCTCTCATCATAGTGAACCTCCTCGTACTTAGTCTGCTCACACTACGCACTTGCACACTAGAAAGATGTCACACAAAAATCAAGAGGGTGAGTACAGCAAAGCTCATGATCATGATCAGGATCAAGCTCAAGATAACCAAGAAGAACTCCATGCCCCGAGCATCTTTGAAATCCTTGGTAATGAAGATGAAGAGATAACCCTGCAAGATGTTGAGGCAGCCTGTCCAACAAAAAGTCTTTGCAAAATGATGGAAATTCTGATGAAAGAAGAAAAAGAGAAATACTTTCTTGAGCTAGCCAAACAAGGGGCCAAGTTACCCCCAGACTATAAATTTGAGACTCTTGTAGTCAAAGAAGAGGAAACAAAGGTGGCTAAAATGCAAAAACTAGTTCAAGACATGCAAACCCAGATCCAACAACTCATGAAAACCAAGGACACACCAGCAAACCAGTTTACACTGGAGAGCATTTTTCCATTCCTGTTTGACAAGAGTCTTAGCATGCCACCTTTTCCCAAAGGTGTAGAACTCCCCAAGTATGATAAATATCTAGGTACCTCTGATCCTTAGGATCAATTGAGAGAGTTTGGTGCTCTATCCATGGAATTCATACATGATCAAACTTATCTCATGCATCTCTTCCCGTGTAGTCTAGGTGGATCTTCTATGGAGTGGTTCTCATGACTTCCTATTGGTATCAAATATTTTGACAAGATTGCTAATCTATTCCTCCAGCATTATTCACATAACATTCAACATCCGATCAACATCTGTGATCTTTGCAATCTGAAATAATGATCTAGAGAACCTTTCCTGACATTTCTCCTGCAATGGAGACAACTCTATACCAAATATTCTTGCAAAATACCAGAATCTAAGAAACTTGATATCTTTCTCAACAACCTCCTTCCTAATTTTGGATACCAAGTACAGCTGCAAGGTCCTTTGACCTTTGATGACATGATCAAGTAGGTTGTGATAATAGAGGTGTTTATGGTCAAGAAAGGAGAGCTCACTCTACATAAAGATAACAAGCAAGGGTCCTCCTCAAGAAAAGATACGGCTAAAATTGTCAACAAAAACTAGGATGTTGTGAATGATGGTGTCGTTGACAACGTGACCCCCAAGCCTCCAAAGGTTGTTTTCAACCTCACCTCTATTATGCAAGCAGCCAAAGCCACTAAGAAGGCTATGGAAGATACACAACCACCTTCAAAATTTTCCAGAAACAATCCTTGGGCACCTCGACCCAAATGTGAGTTCACTCCCCTAGGGGAACCTCTTGACATGGTTTACAAGACTCTCTTGCAAAACCAAATACTCACGCCTCTAGATAATTTGCATCCTTATGATCCACAACCACAACCTGCCTAATGGAATGAGTCTGCATACTGTGATTACCATCAAAACAAGGGTCATAATACTTCTACCTGTATTCAACTAACTTCGACATAAAATCCAAGATCTTATCGATAATGGTGATGTTTTTGTGAGTGGTCATAACAAGAACTTGGATCATCAAGCATTCAAAGACCCCTTTCCTCCTCATGAGAAGGGTGAATCTTCCAAGACTAAGAACACCAACAACAAGGTCAACTATACATACAATACCAATGACAATGTTATTAATATGGTTGAACCTATCAATGTTGAATACTGTGATGTGATCACTATCAAGGGGAACGAGGATGCTCCTAAACCCAAAGCTCCATTCATTTTGTGAGGCCCTGTGTCTCAATCTTCTGAATCTAAATAGTCTCAGGTTTGTGCGAATGTTGTCACTCGATCTAATGCATAGATCACTCTCAAAGGCCCTGAGCCTTCTACATCTGCACTGAAACAACCTGCAAACAAATTTGTTGTTGCCCCTACCAACAAGAATTCAAAATTGGTCCCCATGCCTACTAATGCTAACTACAGCATCCTAGACCAATTGCAATGTACCAATGCTCATATCACTATTTTTGAGTTGTTAAAGATCTCGCCTACTCATAGGCAGATTCTAGATAAAGCCCTTGCTGAGGCAAATGTCCCAAAATATCTCAATCTCAACTAGTTTCAATCCATGGTAGGTCATCTGACCTCACCTCATTATCTATCTTTCTCTGAAGAAGATGATCATTCGCTAAGACACCCGCACAATTCTCCTCTGCATATTGAAGTCATGATTGGCCAAAAGCATGTCCACTGCATCCTCATTGATAATGGTGTCAGTCTCAATATCTGCTCTACTAATTTTCTCACCTAGCTAGGTTATGGTGAAGATTCTATAGATGCACGTAAAAAGATTACCATCAAAGCATATCATGAAGAAGAGCACAATTCTAAGGGCTTGATTGTGTTACCCATCAAGGTTGGCCCTATTGAGAAAAATGTTATCTATCATGTATTGGATATTCCTCTCACCTACAACATATTGTTGGGAAGACCATGGATCCATGAGATGCAAGAAGTTCCTTCGACATACCATCAGTGCATAAAGTTCTCATTCCATGAAGCTGAATTTACTGTACTTGCCAATAGAAGCTATTCTTGAAATACCCTAACTCAATCTGCTGACAATTTTGTCCCAACAAATAGAGAGTCTACTGAATTTTTTAATGCCAAACTGAAAGAAATGGAAAAGACTCTAAAACTTACCGATTCAAGCATGGGGGAATATCAGATGGAGCCTATTTTTTCACTGACAGCTTTACCTCTATCTCCACATTCCTATGGGAGACCCTCTGAGAACAAGAAACCTTCCATTGTCTCACCCCAAGTAGTCTATGATGGCACTTTTGTACAAGCCACAACACCATTAGAATATGAGGATGAAAATAGAGCCATGACAGCTTGGATTTATAAAGGGAAAGACACATCTGAACAAGCCACCCCAACTCGTGATATAGAACATGAACCAAATAGTGAAGGTTTCAAGCTCATGAAATGCTTCAGCTATAAAGGGAGTGGCCCTATAGGGGTGAATGATAATGGATTGCTTGAACCAATTGAAGCCACAGGATGAAGGACAAAAGACACCACAAGTTTAGGCTTCAAGAAAATCCCATTTCATTTAGGGATCAATAAATTTTTTTCGTAACCAAAATGTCTGCCAATATCTAGGGACATTGTTTCAGCTGAAATTTTAGAGGACAGTTCAGATGAAGATACCTTTCCTTATCCGATTCCTCTGGATCTTGCCACACTCTTCATAGAGCTGGATGGTCTAGAGTAGTGTGTCAGATACCTTGAAACTTATAGTTATTCTGACGACACCATGTCAGTTACTTCTTTGGCATATGAACAGTTGAGAAAAATGCAAACGGCTCACCCTAACTATCAACAAGAACTCTACATGCCGTCATCTTTTTAAGCACATTTTCAACAAAAACAAAATCAACAAAACATCAATGTTACAAGAGATGATAATGAGTTAGATGGTACAGAAAGTTTTGATGGAGTTCCTATATCTAGTATTATAGACTCACATGAGTATGAGTTCGATTCTCTGTCTGACGCAACTTCTGACAAGGATGTAGACACAGTACACACATTTGAAAATCTTCTCAAAGTAGGTGAAGGGTCTTGTGTTAGGATGACCGAGTGTGATTCCACCCATGCTAACATTCCCTCTACTTCTGACATAAGGTCTCGAAGGGACTCAAACACACCTCTAGATGAGATCACTTTTGGTCTTGACTTGCTTGTCCGCGCTTTTGACAACTATACCGTGAACTCACTTGAACCTGTCACTTCTCTTTCACTCCACCATTCTAAGCTGATAAATTGGAACCTTTCCTCTCTATCCAATGAAGTCCTTATGTTCCATAATGATTACGCTCTTGCTTGCTACCTTAATGTTGTCAAACTTGTGACGTCCTCCACCAATGAAGATAGTGTCAACATGACTAAAGTTGATATTAAGTATCTCAATCATAAAATAAAAAGAAAAAGGAATAGGCACTGTGATGGTGAAAACCACATTGTGGCAGTGTCAGAGCCAAAAAAAAGTAAAAACAAAAGATGTATCCAAGGGTGGAAACCTCTCTGAGGCGCCCAAGGATGGGATACTTGATACACTTCTGAGTCATTTTTAGGAAAGATCTTCAATATTGATAGAGCCAACTCAACCAGTAAACTTGGGTACAGAAGCTACACCTTAAATTATTCATTTGGCACAGTCCTTATTTGTAGAAGAGAAAGAGGAATTCACCAGTTTATTTTGAAGAAAGAAACTCAACTTTGCATGGACATACTCTGATATTCCTAGACTAGATCCTGATCTGATTATGCATCACTTATCTATTGCACTAGGCATCAAACCTATCAAACAAAAGCTTCATAAGATGCACCCACATGTGGCACTTTTAGTCAAAGATGAATTAGAAAAACTTCTCAAAGCTAGTTTCATCAGAGCAATTAACTATGCAGAGTGGATTTCTAACATTGTTCCAGTTACTAAACATGATAAATCTATCAGAGTCTACACAAATTTTTGAGATTTAAACAAAGCTTGTCCCAAGGATGACTTCCTGTTACCCAACATTGACATGATTGTAGACATGACAGTAGGCTATGAAATATACTCACTAATGGATAGTTTCTATGGCTAAAATTAGATCAAAATTGTGCCAGAAGACCAAGAAAAGATAGCCTTCACTTGTGCTTGGGGAACTTTTTGTTGGAATGTCATGCCCTTCGGGCTTAAAAATGTCAGAGCCATATATCAAAGAGTTGTCACCTCTATCTTTCATGACATGATGCATAAGATGATATGGAAGATTATGTGGATGATACATTAGCTAAAAGCATGGAACAGAAAGTGCATCTTGTAGACCTAGGTCCTATACTAGATCGAATGGAATAATTTAGTCTAAGGCTCAACCCAAAGAAGTGTGCCTTTGGAGTCACATCTGGTAAAATATTAGGTTACATCATATCTGTAAAAGGGATAGAAGTAGATCCAGAAAAGGTTCAAGCTATTATGGAGATGCCTCCACCATGCAACATCAGTCAAATGAGAGGTCTCCAAGGTCGGTTACAGTCTATCCAGTGCTTCATTGCATAACTAGTAGACAAGTCACAACCATTCACCAAGATCTTACATAAAGTTGTGACTTATGAGTTGAATGAAGACTGTGAGAAAGGGCTCCAATAGATCAAATAGTATCTCAAAAATCCACCAATATTAATGCCTCCTATTCATAGAAAACCACTCATTCTCTATATCTCTACTACAGACACTTCCCTAGGTGTCTTACTGGCTCAAGAAGATCAGAACAAAAAAGAAAGGGCTATTTATTACATTAGTAGAACTCTGGTCTCTTATGAAATGAACTATTCAGTCATTGAGAAAGCTTGCCTAGCAGTGTTATTTGCTTCACAAAAATTGCAGCACTACATGCTTGCTCAAACTACATGTCTTATTGCTAAAATTGATCCATTAAAGTAGTTTCCCAGCAAAGCTACCCTTACAGGTAGATTAGCGAAATGGGTCATGATACTCAGTGAGTTTGACATTGAGTATGTAGAGAGAAAATCCATTAAAGAAAAAGTGATTGCAAATCAATTGGCTAAAGCACCTATCATAGATTATCAACCATTGAGTATTGAGCTTCTAGATGAGTCCATAATGCTTCTCACACATCAGACATGGACTATGTTCTTTGATGGATCATTTACCCAACAAGGGTCAGGTGTCAGAATACTATTCATTACCCCATAGAGGTACTATTTACCAAAGGAATACAAAATGTTGTTTCCTTGTAAAAATAACATTGCTGAGTACGAAGCCCTAATCAACAGCATGAAGATAGCCATTGAATGGTGAGTATATAAACTAAAGATATTTGGAGATTCACAAGTTGTTATCAATCAAGTCAGTGACACTTACCAAAAAAAGGATGACAAATTGGTACCTTACAAATGGATGGTCGATGACCTAAGAAAATAATTTGCACATGTCACTTTCTAGCAGATTCCATGAGCAGACAACAAAGCAATCGATGCCATGGCTACCCTTGCTTCCATGTTACAAATGCCAGAAAATGACTTCCGACATGAATTCCTAGAGGAGACATTATGCTACCTAGCCCATGAAACTCCTGAATCTCGGATGATCTGTTTAGTCATTAGACATGATTCATCTCATTACCATCATATCTACTCCTACCTCTGTGACCAGATTGTTCTAGACACTTACACCCAGAATGAGAAATATCACCTAATCTGCAGTGCTTCATGATAAGTTATCATAGCTAATGACTTGTATAGGCAAGGTCTAGATGGTACCCTCCTTAGGTGTTTAGAACCTGACAAGTCTAAACGTGTGTTAGCTGAGGTGCATGAAGGCATCTTTAGATCCCATTTGAGTGGTCTAACACTTGCTCATAAACTTATTAGAGCTGGTTACTATTGGCCTGATATAGAGAAAGAATCTATACAATATGCTAAGGTTTGTAAAAAGTGTCAACTTCATGGGAATCTAATTCACACTCCCACCAAGGAGTTAATTCCATTCATCACTTTATGGCCATTTCAGCAATGGGCCTTTGATTTGGTGGGTCAGATTCATCCCTCTTCATCAAATGGACACAAGTTCATTATCACCGCTACAAACTATTTCACTAAGTGGGTTGAGGTAGTACCTCTGACTATAGAAAATGGCAAGTCTGTCCCCATGTTTATCTCGAATTACATCATCTGTAGGTATGGCATACCCTCCTTAATAATCACTGACAATGGGGGGCCATTCAAGAATAAGGATCTAAAAGAGCTATGCTCTAAGTTCAAGATTACTCAGCATTGGTCTTCCATCTATTATCCTCAGGGTAATGGGTAGGTGGAAGCATCAAACAAGGTGATCCTTAAGATCCTACACCACATAGTTCACAAATCTGGTAGAGATTGGCACCTCCAAATTAATCCAGCTTTATGGGCCTATCAAACAAGTATTCAAACACCAACAAGGGCCACACCCTTTTCTTTAGTTTATGGCGCAGATCTTGTACTTCCTATTGAGGTCAATATTCCTACTTTGTGAGTCTCTCTGAAAGGCCTTGTCACTGATGAAGACATTAGAATATCTCGGCTACAAGAGCTAGAACTACTAGATGAACGTTGGCAAGTGGCATTCAATCATCTTTGAGCATATCAAAAATGGATGTCCAAGAGCTACAATGAGAAAGTCAAACCCAGGGATTTCTAAGTGGGTGATCTCATTCTGAGAGAGAACCCTAGGAATCAACAACAACAGATCCAAAAGGGAAAGTTTGAACCAAATTGGCTTGGTCTATATATTGTTACTGCAGCATTTAGGTCTGGTGCTTATCAACTCTCTACTACTAAAGGAGAACAGCTCAAACAACCAATCAACGCTTTGCATCTGAAGCGATTCTACAGCTGAGACATCATCAAAATGCTCCATGTACATACTATTCTGAAAAAATCCTAAAAATTGCAAAAATTCCTAAAAAAAATGATCATCTTAGTGAAAACCTAGTAAACAGGTGCTTTGATGCATTAACCAAAAAAATTGAAACATTCAAAAATACAAAAAAATCAAAAAGATAAAAATACAAAAAATGTGCCATTGATGGAAACCTAGTAAACAGGCATCATGGTAGAAAAAGAAATAAAATCCCCGCCAAGACAGTGAAAACCTGGTAAACAAGCATCTCTTGTTCCACAATACTATACCTATCGCAGCACCACTTGGCCCTGTATAGTTGCTTTCCTATTTTCCTACCTTAGTTTGCTAGCTCATGCACCTGCTCTCAGTTATCTTCGAGATTATGCTCAACTTTACATGGATTGAAACTGGTCACACTTGGGGACACCCTTCCTAGTCTAGGGGGCATTGTCCTATCTTTTTAGAGGATATTCCTCGCATCAGTCACCAGTGGTTCTCACTGTGTCTCTCTACTGATGCTTAGCTTTAGGATATTCCTTGCATCAGTCACCAATGGTTCTCACTACGTCTACCTACTAATGCTTAGCTTTAGGATCTTCCTCACATCAGTCACCAATGGTTCTCACTATGTCTACCTACTGATGCTTATCTATAGGACCTTCCTTGTATCAGTCACCAGTGGTTCCCACTGTGTCTGCCTGCTGATACTTCATTAGCACTACGATCTCTCCTTGAGACTGTCTCTTGCATCAGTCACAAGTGGTTCTCACTATGTCTGTCTACTATCATCATCCTAATGAGACTTCTCACGAATGCTATATACTTCTGATCTGACATCAATCCACTAAAACTGAAACTAAATTGTAAATTTCTAAAGCATGTTGAGTGTTTCTTTTTGTGTGTTTGTCCCTTCTTTTGCTTGATCATTCCTCCTTGAGCAACTCAAAGATGTCTATTCTAACTGAGAGATGCGAAGACTGGGGGCATGATCTTTTCTTTTCTTTCTATTTTCTATTTTAGTTCCAATGATCCAAGGAATCCATCTGAAATGGGTGTCCACTATGAGAGCCTCTATCTCGTATTAGATGGTCATGTGTACCTCAACTCCTTTTATATGGAAATTTTGGTGAGGTTGGTTCTTCTCCTTTTCTATTTGAGTGACTTCTTTTTCTTCAAGTGAACTTTCAAACGCTCATCCTGTGAAGTGAACGTATGGGTCACTACGAGCCTTCTTAGTATACTTCTCAATCACTTAGCAAAAGAAGACACTCTTGCATGTCTGGTGTGTTTGTACACAAGTCACATTCAGGTCATCCTAGCAACTATGCTTTGATGCTTATGTTAACTTACTAAATCAAAAGGAATGGGTGTTCAGGTCATTTTGGCTTCTTGTGCCTTAATGCTTACACCTCATTCCGAAAAAGCAAGACTAATGTCATATTCATATTCTCATAACTTTCATATCAGTGAGAGTTGTATGACACCTTGTGATCATCCAATACCAAATGCTCTGTGATGATAACTATCTAATGGGTCTAGCAACCAAGTCCTAGGGATTGTGTCTAGCTTAGGTTTTCATTTTCATTCTAGGCTTGCATTGCGGTAGTACTTCGCAGTTCTCTTTGTTGTATTCTTTTGGATTTGTACGAGGGTTCTCATCTTATGTCCCGAGTTCACCTTGGCTGCACAAGTGTCTGATCCTCACTCTCGATCTTCAAAAACATTCTTTTGGTTAGTACTTGTCATGTATTGCAAAATCCTACATGGGATGATTAGTACCATATACATTGCATTTTCATTTGCATTCACAAAGTGCATTACCATAATCCATATACATACATTTACATCTACATATTCATATACATGTGCATTCATCATAAGCATAAATGAAAAACTTGATATGAAACTAATCTAGAATGAATTGAATTCAAAACTATATTATTAAATATTGACAACTTGGATTTAATCAATTAAATAAATATTTAATTAATTATTCGTAGGAGATTTGATTTATTGTCAAAATTAAATAATATAATTAGGAATAATTAGAATTAAATCTAATTAAATAATTAAGTGGAAGAATTAAATTTAATTAATTAAATATTTATCATATTCAATTAATCAAATTTAGGATAAATATGATTTATTGCCAAATAATATTTAAAATATGTTTAAAATAACTGATTTATGGGTTAATCAATTATTTTAATCAAACTTTACTCCAAAACTATATTATTAAATTTGACAATTTAATTTAATCAATTAAATAAGAATTCAACTGATTATTTTTAGCAAATTTGATTTATTGTCAAATAAAACAACATTAATTAGGAATAAATAGAATTAAATCTAATTAAATAATTAAGTGGCAAAATTAAATAATTAATTAAATATTCATCATATTCAATTAATCAACTTTAGGATAAATAATGACATTTATCGCCAAATAATATTCAATTAAAGATAATTATGATAAATTAGGAATATTCAAGGAATATTCCCCGATGCAAAATTAAGATAAAATCAATTAGGATTTCAATGTGCAGATGTTCCTTAGGTTAGGACTTTGATGTCGATTTCGATCGAATTGTTGATGTAAGAGGTTAATGAACCTATAGCCCATTTTTGGGGTATTACATTTTGCCTCTCTTTGAATCACTGTGCAAAGCATAGTGGTTCAAAGAATAGTCTGTGTCTGATAAAGATGCGGACTCAGTTATGTGGTGGAGAAACTGATCTTGAGAGACTAACCGATTCTGAGACAGAAACCGATTGAAATATTTGAAGATGCTAGGTCCTGATTGACCAAAGATGATGTTAACTATAGCAACAATGAACCGGGGATTATGAAGAAGTATCAAAATGCCTGATTCTGAACCTTATGATTATGAAGAAGTGAATGACCTGATTCTAGACTTGATTGTCCAAAGGAATCATAATTGGTATCACATCTGAACCCTTCAATTATGAAGAACTAAGGAAATAACACTAATGAACCGATGGTTACAAAAAGTTGATACAGTTTACAAGATAGATTAGGCTACCAGATTTATATGGATCTCGATGAATCTGATATGCCCCAAGTGACGTGCCCCAAGTGACGAGGTCTTTAGATGAATCAACAACTAGACGTGGTTGTTATCTTGATTACTGAGAGAAGATTTGATTTACAAATTTGAATGATATGTGATACCATGCCCCCTTTGGGATGAAAATTGAAATCTGACAAGAAAAGTCAACATCGAATGGTTCAAAAGCATGTTTATTGATTGAAGAAGTGATTGTACACATTCAGAAATGCGTTCTGCATTGTTTGGATGTCCTAAAGATCAAGTTTGACTAGGTTTGACCATGAGTTGACCATGGTTGACCAAGTTGAAATTTTGATAGTTTGATGTTAGGTAATCAGTTAAGTTGAATTCTAGATTTCTGTGATGATTGAAGGTTGATTATGCAAGCAGTCGGTTGTCCTAGGTCCGAAAATTTTAAATCATGATTTTGACAAAGTAAACGATCTCATATTTTGATTTTGATCTCGAAAATGGATTCTACTTGCTTTTTAGTTGGAGGGACCTTCATACAATGCTCAGTCCTTGTGTCATGTTTTGCATTTTTTTGAAGAATCATTTGAGTGTCAAGCTGATTTGGGCAATCGTGAGATAAATGTAATCATGCAAAGTGAAAAATGAGATGCAAACCTAAGACCTAGGACCTAGTCACTGATCATGTGTCGGTCATTTTCATCATTAAATTTTTATTAGGTAACTGGATAAATCAATACAACATCCACTAGTTAGGAAACTATGAATATATGAATATTGATTTGTATGCGTCAAAAGTCAATACAATGCCCACTGGCTAGACAACTATGGACATATGAATATTGATTTTATTTTCGAAATGTTAGATTAGATATAAGCACCAAGGCACAAATGCCAGGATGACTTGAATATCATGTCCATTTTGATATAGAAATTGGTATAAGCATCAAAACATAAATGTTGTGATGACCTGAATACGCCTTGCAGAACAAACACATCAAATAGTCAAGAGATCATTCTAAATCCAATGTGAATTACCCGTAGTGACCCTTTATCGTTCACATCCTTGGATAATAGTTGTTCATAGTAGGATTGAGAAATCATTCAAAAAGATGTAAGCTAGATCAAACTCCCTTGAATTTTTTAGGTATCAATGGTTGAGGTACGCATGGCCATCCAATATGAGATAGAGGCTCTTACAGACGGATACCATTTCAATCTAGAATTTCCAAAGTTGTTAGATTTTCACATACAAGCAGAAAATAAAGAAAAGATTATGCCCCCAGTCATCACTCTCTAAATCCTATAAAGCACATCATTGAAGAGCTTGAAGGGACACAATATGCAAAAATCTCAATGCGAATCAGTAAGCATACAAGGAGGTAAAAGCATGTAAAAGCATAGATTGTTTTCAATTTGTGTTGATGTTTGATTTCGTTGTTGTAGATGCAAAATCCTTTCTGGAGAGGAGACTAACTGACTGACTCAAATGTACCTTCAAAAGACATTGACTAGATATGACTTGTCTAAGATACTGAGGACTGTAGGATATGACATTGATTGCCTCCAAGTTTGAAACATTGATACGATACAGACATTTTTGCTGATTGGTGCACAAATCGACTTTATTGAAAACAGGAATGCGAAAACAAATCGGGAGGTATGTACAAACTAAAGCAAGACTGAAAGTTAGGAGAGACCAAGATTGCATTGATAGATGGAGCATTTTGAAACAAGTGGCACCTGTTTGTCAGGTTTTCACCATCTTGGCAGAGATTCTATTTTTGCTACCAAGCTGCCTGTTTCCAGGTTTTCACCAAGGCACTTTTTCTTTTTCTCATTTTTTTGTATTTTTCAATTTTTAATTTTTTTTTAATTTTGATACTTTTTTATTTTTTTGTGATACATCAAGGCACTTATTGCTAGGTTTTCACTAGGATGTTCATTTTTTCAAGACTTTTTCTGATTTTTATGATTTTTTTCAGGACATTTTACCATAGACTAAATGCCCTAGGTGTAGAATTTCTTTAGATGGAGAACACTGATTGGTTCTTAGAGTTGTTCTCCTTCAGTCGTTGAGAGTTGATAGGCTCCAGAGCCAAAAGTAGCAGTGATTACAAAGGGACCCAACCAATTGGGTTCAAACTTCCCCTTGTGTTTTCTATGTGATTGATTTTTAGGATTCTCTCTCAAGACTAGATTGCCAACCTAAAATTCTCTGTGTCTGACTTTCTTGTTGTAACCTCTAGACATTCTCTTCTGATATACTCTAAGATGATCATATGCTACCTTTCTGCGCTCATCTAGTTGTTCAAGTTCTTGCAATCTAGACACTCTGTAGTCATCATCAGTTACTAGACCATGCATTCTGATTCTTAGTGGTGGGATTTCAACCTCAATAGGTAGAACCACTTCAGACCCATAAACTAAAGTGAATAGTGTATCCCCAGTGGGTGTTCTAATACTTGTTTTGTAGGCTCAGAGAGCTGGATTGATCATGAGATGCCAATCTCTTCCTATTTTATTAACTATTCGATGCAATATTTTCAATAGATTCTTGTTTGAAGCCTCTGCTTGTCCATTCTCTTGAGGATAGTAGATTGATGACCAATGTTGTGTAATCTTGAATTTGGCACATAGATCATCTAAGTCTCTATTCTTGAATTGTCCACCATTATCTGTGACTATAGAATGTGGAATACCATACCGACATATGATGTAGTTCAAGATGAACATTGAAATTTGTTTGTCAATTGCTTGAGTCAAAGGGACTGCTTCTACCCATTTTGTAAAATAGTTTGTAGCTGTAATAATATGGGTATGTCCATTATAAGAATGAGGATGTATTGCTCCTATAAGATCAAATGCCCATTGGTGAAAAGGCCATTGTGTAGTAAAGGGAATTAGATCTCTCCTCGGTGCATGAATTAAGTTACCATGTACTTGGCACTTTTGATAGTTCTTAGCAAACTTGATAGCCTCTTTTTTTTTTTCCATTTTAGGCCAATAGTACCCAACCCTAATAAGTTTTCAAGCTAGTGTTAAACCATTCGAATGTGAGCCACATATACCTTCGTGGACTTCCTCTAATGCACGTTGAGACTCTTCCCATTCTAAACATCTGAGTGTACCATCTTGTTGAAATAATAATCTAAAAATAAAGAATTGTAGGAAATTGTTTAATCTAATGAGATAGGAGTAAGAAGATTTACCATGAATTAATGCAAAAACTAGGAGCATTCACCAAAAATCCAAACAACAAAGGAGACAAGATTTTGAAGGGGGAAAAGTATAAAAAAAACCTCGTGATATAATGAAAGTGGAAAAAAATGCCTAAGAATGAGAGAGAGAGAGAGTGAGTGAGAGAAAAGCTCATACAATGATAATCAAGAAGAAGAATCTCATGAGATGAGAGAAGGGGAATCATCTCTTAATAGAGATGTGAGAAAGGAGTTACATTGTAACTCCCATTTCTGTGTATGCCACATTTCACTAGTGTGTGAGACAAGTGTAGGATTCCTCATAAGGAGGAATATCTATTTTCCTTAATAAAGGAATTACAAATATGTGACATGTCCTCCCACTTGGACTAGAGAACAAATACAATAGGATACCTTGGTTTATCCTTTAAATACAAAAATACCAAGGAAAGATTAAATTCTAACACCCCCCTTTAATCTTTACTTGGGGTAATTACATCAATAGGTATCAAACCCAAATGTTTACAATGAATTTGAGATGTTTCTTTTGAAAGATTCTTCACTAGGATGTCTTTGGCTTGATCATCTTGCATGTCTTCAACTTGTGCTTTGGAGCTTGAATGGTACATAGGACTTTTGGCAAAGTGAATAGCATGTTGAGGGGAGCCCAAATCTTTAAGAGACCATTGAAATTCTTGAGATGTATTTGTACATTCTAAATGTTCATTTCCCATAGAAAATAGAGATGAATATGGATCAACACTTGAGCCTGCAATAAGGCAAAAAACACTAGTAGAGTGCCCATCATTGGGATCACCTAGTGTTGACTCAATAACACTTTGGAAAAAATCGTAATAAAAATCATGAGGAAAATAATTAGGAATGCAATCTTCAGTTGCATGAGGCAAATCTATAGTGTATTCATCATAATATGAAGCATCAATAGGAGATTTAATATAAGCATCATTATCATTAACCTCCACAACAATCATAGGATTAGTACTATAATCATGAATTTCATCTTGAGTAATAAACATATCTATTGATTATTCACAGACCTATTCACAAAAAAAACTCATGGCAATATTAAAGCCTATGAAAAAAAATGATATATCTTTAAAGTAACGATATGAAAAAAAACTTCTTTAATGCAATAGCAATAGCAACATCACGTGCAAAATGGATAAAAAATGTCTTCGATGAAAAAAAAAGTTACAAAAAAAAACAAGAACTTAAAGTAACCACATGCAGTAGGCCTTGAAGGCTCTGAATGAAATTACAATGATGTTCTAGCTGTAATCCTCACCATGCCACGTACAAGAGGAGGTGCAAGGAAATTCAACACAAAACCCAACTCCAGATTAGAGAAGAAGACCACCATGTTTAGCCTAGGTCACGCTGATTCTGATTCAACTTCGATCGATGCTAATGGAATGCTCTAAGGTCGTTCATAGGTTTGAATCTCTGTAGGTGGAAGCTAAGGAAGGTTACAAGTTTGAATCTGCAGGGCTTAAAGGAAGGGGAACTTCCGAATAGATGGAAGTTCTCTAATATTCTATGGGATATTGAGCGAGGGAAGGTGGATAAAAAGTAGAGGGTGAGCTGGAGCTACTCAAACAAAGAGCATACATAATGAAAAGAAGAAATGACACTATAACCAAAGCCTCCAGCAAAATGAGGCTTTTAAAACATTAGGGTTCGTCAAAAAACATACCAAAGAGGATAAAGGTTTTGATTTGATTGTAGGTATAGGAGCTAAGGAGAAGGCATCTCAATGATGACAATGATATCCAAGTAGCTCATATGGGAGATTGTGAAAGAAGGAAAGAAGAAATAACAAACAAGCGAGACAAGGGAACGAGATGAAAATCACACTAGGCACCATTTTGATAAGCAGTCAATCATGGCGGTACAAGATCTTTCCTCCAGGATAATTACAAAAAACAAGAACGGTGCTTAAGAAAAAGTAAGCTTCCACAATGATGAACACAAGAAAAGGCATGCAATAAAAGTTTTCTCAAAACTAAAACACCAGCGATAAACTATTCCATGCAACCTTCACCAGAGGAAGCAGATCGCCCTGAGGTCTTTTAAAAAAAATTGACAATGAAAAATTTTGAATACAACTTGCAAGCCGAAATAAATAAATAACTGAAAGAGATTTAAAAAAATGAATGCAAATTTAATCAACTTAAGACCGAGAAAATAATTTAACAACTAAGGCAGATTTAACAACCAAGATTTACCAATAAAAAAAAATGTATGCAGATTTAACAACGTAAGTAGCTAAATGGAATGCAGTAAAAGTGAAAAAAAAATTGTTTGTGATGAAAAGTATAATAAACAGTTTAAGCAAACCAATGCCAAAGGGAATTTGGAGTCGAAGATGAGGATAATTAGTTAGAGCCTGCCTGCAAAAAATCACCAAACCAAAATACGCATGCAATAGGAATAACAACTATGATGATTTTTAATAGACCTATGTAACCGAAATTTAGAAACAATGATTGCAAATTTGAAAAATATTCTATACATGCATGAACTGGAATTAGAAACAAATGATTTGCAATATAAAAAATATTCTATATAGGTATGAACCAATATTATAAATCTTTAAGTTCTTTTAAAATAATATTATAATATAATATTAAATTTGATTATAGGATTAGGATTTTGAAATATATGAATTGTATTATTTTTTTCCTATCAAAAAAAATGTATCCAAACCTGCACAAACCAAATTAGTCCAATAGGTAAACCGAGTTTGGCGGTAAACCAGCCAAACCCAAAAAAAAATTTGATTTTCTTAAACAGATTAATCAAAAAAAATATTAGCAATAAACTCTCTCAAGAGTCTCTGATATTGGAGTGCTCCAAGATATGGTAGCTCCTTCACCTACACACTCAAAACATGATTAAACCAACCTGCTCTGATACCATGTTGAAATAATAATCACAAAATAAAGAATTGCAGGAAATTGTTTAATCCAATGAGATAGGAGTAAGAAGATTTACAATGAATTAATGCAAAAAATAGGAGCATTCACCAAAAATCCAAGCAACAAAGGAGACAATATTTTGAAGGGGGAAAAGTATAAAAAAAACCCCGTGATATAATGAAAGTGGCAAAAAATGCCTAAGAATGAGAGAGAGAGAGAGAGAGAGAGAGAGTGAAAGAAAAGCTCATACAATGATAATCAAGAAGAAGAATCTCATGAGATGAGAGAAGGAAAGCCATCTCTTAATAGAGATGTGAGAAAGGAGTTACATTGTAACTCCCATTTCTGTGCATGCCACATTTCACTAGTGTGTGAGACAAGTGTAGGATTCCTCATAAGGAGGAATATCTATTTTCCTTAATAAAGGAATTACAAATATGTGAGATGCCCTCCCACTTGGACTAGAGGAAGAATACAATAGGATACCTTGGTTTATCCTTTAAATACAAAAATACCAAGGAAATATTAAATTCTAACACATCTAGACCTCATTTGTACAGATTGTGACCAATGATGACATACCGGGATGCATTTCGGATAAGGTATCATTTTTATGGTGGTTGAAGGTATCGGGAATGATTTGATCTTAGAGATAAGAGAAAAGGTTTTTGTATCAGGATGAATCATGACCAACAATAGTGTAGATCATGTGGGATAAGATAGTGCTTCCACCAGGAACTCATAGCATAGCTCATGTTCGGGCTGTTGTAATAAAGTAGAGAGCATTGCCATAGCATCAACAGCCCTATTCTCTATTCTAGCAATTTGTTCAAAGGTGATAGATATGAAATATTTCTTTAGATCATCTACCATTCTCTTGTATGGGATTAGCTTTCCATCTTTCATTTGATACACATCATTGACTTGGTGTATTACAAGTTGTGAGTCTCCATGAATGTGTAGTTCTGTTACTCTCCACTCAATTGTTATCTTCATGTCGTTAAGAAGGGCTTCATATTCAACAATATTGTTTGTGCAAGGAAACTTGATTCTGAATTCTTTAAGGATTGAGTATCCTTGAGGAGTGATGAAAAATATGCCTACTCCAGATCCATTCTGTGTATAGGAGCCGTCAAAGAATAACTTCCATGCTCTAGAAGAAAGATTCATGATAGAGGAATCTGGGAATTCCATTTGCATTGGTGTATCATCAAAAAAAGGTGCATTAGCCAGTTGATTTGCAATTACTTGGCCCTTGATAGATTTTCTTTCAACATATTTGATGTCAAATTCACTTAATAGCATCACCCATTTAGCTAACCTACCTGTGAGGGCAGCTTTGCTTAGGAGGTACTTTAGTGGATCAATCTTAGCTACCAAATGTGTGGTATGAGCTAACATGTAGTGTCTTAGTTTTTATGATGTAAAGATCACAGCTAGATAGGCTTTCTCAATCATTGAATAGTTCTTCTCATATGCTACCAATGTTCTACTGATATAATATATAGCTCTTTCCTTCTTGTTCTCATCATGTTGTGCTATTAATGCCCCCAGTGATGTATCTGTGGTGGAGACATATAATATCAATGGCTTCCCTTGAATAGGAGGTATCAAAATAGGAGGATTTGATAGATATTTCTTGATATGATTAAAGTTCTTTTCACATTCCTCATTCCATGCAAAGTTCACACCTTTATGTAATGTCTTTGTGAAAGGTTGTGATATGTCTGCTAGATGAGATATGAAGTGTCTAATAGATTGTACTCTCCCTTGTAATGTTCTCATTTGACTAATATTTTTGGGAGGTTGCATCTCCATGATAGCATTGACCTTAGCTGGATCTACTTCAATTCCTTTCTTTGAAACAATGTAGCCTAAGAGCTTTCTAGAAGTGACACCAAAAGCACACTTCTTAGGGTTCAGTCTGAGACTAAACTTCTCCATTTAATCTAGTATTTTGCTCAAATCATTTAGATGTTCAGATCTTATCATATATTTTTCCAAAGTATCATCAACATAATCCTCCATAGTTCGATGCATCATGTCATGAAAGATATATGTCATAGCTCTTTGATATGTAGCACCAGCATTCTTAAGCCCAAATGGTATGACATTCCAACAAAAGGTACCCCACACACATGTGAAAGTAGTTTTCTCTTGATCTTCTGGAGCAATTTTTATTTGGTTGTATCCAGAAAAACCATCCATCAAAGAATACATCTTAAAGCCCACAGTCATGTCCACTATCATATCAATATTAGGTAATGGAAAATCATCCTTAGGGCATGCTTTGTTTACATCTTTGAAATTTGTGTACACTCTGATTGATGTATCTGGTTTAGAAATAGGTACAATATTAGAGATCCATTCAACATAATCAATAACTCAAATGAATCCATCTTTTAGTAGTTTCTCTAATTCAGCTTTGACCAAGAGTGAAACATGTGGATGCATCTTTCTCAATTTCTGCTTGACAGGTTTGATGCTTGGAGATATAGATAAATGGTGCATTATAAGATCAAGATCCAACCCTAGCATATCTGAATATTTTCATGCAAATTTGATCTTCTTTTCCATTAGGAATGTGGTAATTTTTTTCTTTTCTTCTTCTGATAAGGATTGTGCTACATGGATCAACTGTGGTTCTTTTGTTGTTCCCAAGTTGATTGATTGAGTGGGCTCAATTAGTATTGGAGATCTGTCCTATAAATGACTCAAAGGGACATCAAATATCTCATCCTTAGGTGCCTCAAAGAGTTTTTCACCTTTATATACGTCTTTTATTTTTACTTTTGTAGGTTCTGAGACTGCCACAAAGTGGTTTTCACCCTCAAAACTCCTTTTCTTTTTCTTTTTATTCTTATTTTTTTTACTAAGATATTTGATGTCTGAATCCATCATCCTAATGCTTGGTTCATTGATATAACTCCTCATAGGCTCAACTGCATTGAGATAGCAAGAAAGAGCATAGTCATTTGGAAAAGTATAGATACCTTGGCTCAGATTTGTGGAGATTTGGTCAAAAAGTTCAGGATGTTGGATAGTCAAAGTGGTGAAAGTTTGGGAAATGGTGTTTACGGATATGGATCTGTCATCATTGGTCTTAACCTGATTCTTGAGTTTGAAGTTGATATTACAACTCAAAATGTTCAATTCATGAATAGGCTCAATGTCATTGTGGGAGTCCAATTTAGTCATCGGTGGATCAGAATCGTTAAGTTCATTATTTTTCTCTAGACTTACATTGGGTTTAGGTGCATATTGGTGAATAATATCAATATGTTTTTCTTTGATAAGATCATATTCCTCTAGAATGACTCCCCATTCATAGTCATTTGATTCCTCATCTATGCCTCTAGGAAATCTGAGAACGTGTGTAAAGTTAGGATGGATACCCCAAGAAGGGTTACTCTCATATTCTGATTTGAATTCATACTCATGAGAATCTATTTCAAAATAACTACCACCTTCCTCCTTGTCTATTCGATTTCCTTCGAGAGTAGCTGGTTCTTGTGGTGCAACTATCTCTTGTCCTATAGTAGGTTCTTATGTTTCTACTACATTGATTCTTTTTATTGGATCATCTTTAGCTTCAAGGAGGTCTTTTATTTCTTTAGGCAAGTGTTCATAAGGAATGAGCTCATCAGTGGTGTCTGAATCATCACTGTTAGATTGTTTTGTTTCTTCCTTTAATTGAATTGTTGTGGATGGCTCAATCTGTTCTAAGACATGTGGGGATTTTTTGCTAAGATAGAAAGGCTTCTTCTTATATCCTAGACCTATTGTGTTCTTTTTGGTTTGACCATGGTCATCAAGAGGTGATAGAAGACCCTTACCTTGTAGTCCTAGAGGTCCTTTTCTAGTATATCCCATTTTTGTGATCAATTTGTCCCCTGGTCCGTATGACTTCTAAGGAATTTTTCTTGAAGTGGAGTCACATTTCTAGACTGATTGGGATTGAGGCTCATTCTTGTATAACCATGAAAGCACGACTTCTTCTTCCTCAAACTCTTATTTAGATATGTGTTCTATGACAAAGCTTCCATTGAATATGACTAGAGATTCTTTAGTTGTAGGTTTCACTTTGTCATAAGGTTGTCCATAAGATTTAGGGGACAACGGGAGAGATGTGAGAGATAAAATAGGTTCCATTGTGTATTCTCCCATACCATTGTCTTTGATTTTGACTTCTTTAGCAATGTCTTCCATCTTGGATGTTGAAGCAATGTCTATCTGCTTAGTGGAATATTCTCTATTATTAGGAACAACTTTATCAACACTTTCTTTCAATGCATTGCAAGTTGTGTATAGGTCCACTGGAATCATCACCTCTACTCCTTCATAAGGAAATTTCACACATTGATGGTATGTGGAAGGAATAGCTCTCATTTCATGTATCAAGGTCTTCCTAGAAGGATGTTGTAAGCCAAAGGTAGATCAAGAACTTGACATATGGTGTCTCTGATAACGGGTCCTATTCTGATAGGTAAAACAATAGTTCCCTTGGAAGATCTTTCTTTCTCATCATATTCTTTGATAGTTATCTTCTTCTTAGGATCAATGGTAGCTTCAAATAATCCCAATTGTGTGATCAAGCTATAAGAACAAATGTTGAGACCAGCACCTCCATCTATCAACACACATTTGACACGATGGTTTTGGATCAAGACTTCAATGTGCAAGGGTTGGTTATGCAAATGACTCAAGGAATTATCATCTTCCTCTGAAAAGGAGATATACTATGGAGACATCAGATGACCAACCATAGTCTGGAATCTATCTAAATCAAGGTTATCAGGAACATTGGATCCGAGCAGAGCTTTGTCTAGAATGGCTATATGAGCTGGAGATATCTGAAGCAACTCAAACATGGAGATTTTTGCATTTGTATGCTAGAGTTGTTGGACAATACTGTATGATGTTGGCCTTGTGTCTTTAGGATTTGATGATTTAGAGGCAACCTTCTATTTAGAAGTAGATGAAAGATTGAAAGGTATCTCAGGGACATTGGATGAATCTGGGATTTGTCCTTGCAGATGTGCCTGAGCTTGTGATCAAGTAACTGCATGTGCTGATTGATTTTCTATATCTTTTCTTACAATTGTGATGACATTGCAATGCTCGGATAGGCATGGTTCAACCATATTGATGATAGCATTGTTTCCAGAGTAGTCATAATTGACTTTAGCACCCACATTAGGCTTAGAAGATGAATATCCTTGACCATGTTTCAGAAATGGCTCTGTGAATGTTGTATGATGATTATTGCTTTTATGATTGTCAATTACAATTTCTCCATTATCAATTTTGTCTTGTATGATGTGTTTCAGGCATATGTAGTTATTAGTCTTATGACCCTTATTGCAATGGAAGTCACAAAAATCATTCTCTCTCCACCATTTTGGTTTAGGTTCAGGATCAAATACCTTTATCTCAGGCAAGGAGATGATGTTGTTGGCCAATAAAGTCTTCATGGCGGATTCCAAGGATTCTCCAAGAGGAGTAAACTTATGTTTAGAATCTATAGCCCAAGGTTTATAGTCAGATGGCTTCTTGTTAGATTATGTTGCTTTAGCTTTAGAAGCTTTGATGGCTTGGGTGCCAACAGTGAGATTGAAAGCGGGTGCCATAGATGGGGCATGGATATTATATATCAACAATGCTATCTATGATGACTCCCTTATTCTTGTTCTAGTTTTCACCTCTTTCTTTAGAATTAGATCCAGATTCATACTTGTCCTTTTGAAGTGATATGTCTCCTTTTTGCACAAGTACTTTCTCAATTTTGATTGCATTTTCTACCATTTTATCAAAGGATTTATGATTTTACATATGAAAATGGTAGTTGAGTTCTAGAACAAGATTGTTGATGAAAATTTCCAGCTTCTCAATTTTTGGAATGGGTCTAGCATATAGAGAAAAAAATTTCCTCCATCGTTTGAGAAAAGTCAGGAATGGTTCTCTTGAGTTCTATTTTAGATTGCAGATGTCGATCATAGTGATCGGATGTTGGATGTTATAGGAGTATTGCTGATAGAGCAGTTTGATTAACTCCTCAAAAATTTTGATAGTAGGGGGCATTTTTGAGTACCAATGAATAGCTAACCCTCCCAGAGATCGAGGGAAAAGATGCATTAGGTAGGTTGGTTCATGCATGAACTCCATAGATTGAGTACAGAATTCTCTAACATGATCTTGAGGATCAGAGTTTCCATCATACTTATCGTATTTAGGTATTTCCACTTGCTTAGGGAATGGTAGCATGTACAAGTCTTTATCAAATGGAAAAGGACATAGAGCTTCCATGGAGAACTCCTTAGGTTCATTTTCTTTTTCCAGTTTGTTAAGTTTGACTTGCATGGCATGCATCTATTTCATCATAGCGATGATTGGAGTTTCTTCTTCATGCATAATGATATCTTCAACATTAAATTTCAGAGGAAGTTTAGCCCCTTGACGAGCTAACTCTAGGAAGTATGTTTCTTTGTCTTCCTTCAAGAAATGCCTCATCATTTTCTTGAAGTCATCATCATTTTGATATCGAGCAATTTTAGAAGGTGTGGGTTCTTGATCCGCACCATGTTGTGATTGATGTCCTTGGGAACCATGGTTTTTCCCTCCTTGAGACATGTTAGGAGTTTTAGAACTCCCTCAGATAGATTGATGTGGAGTTTTTTTATCACCTTTGTGGGTTGATGGAGGGGGGTATGTAACCAATTTTTAATCAAAGATTGTCAAGACCGTCATCTTCATAAAGACCTAAATTTTAGAGTTGCTCAAAGGTTAGACCCACGTGAGTAGACAAAGGTAAGTTATTGGGTGCTTCTCCAGATTTCTTATCTGAGGAAGCTCTAGTTTCCACCATTAACCTTGGATGAAGCAAAAGAGAAAGATGAAGACACTGAAGAATGACTCGATTCAAGAAGATTGAATGATGCAACCTTGTCAAGATTGGATTGATTGAAGATTATATTGAACATAAATGAAGGATATTGTGCCCTAGTAGTATGGGTAGATGCCCAAAAGATGGCAGACACGAGCTCACAACACTTAGCCATTTTGTATGAAGACTGAATTTGAAGATAATTTTGACAAGGTTTTGACACACAAGATGAAAAAGACTAAAATTGATAAATCAGAAGGCTAAATCAGACTCAAGAGACAACTTTAGGTAAATGATTGAATTCTTTCTACTTTCTGCTATGTTCCTGACATAGTGAATATTTTGACAGAATCTGGAAATAGGCTGCAAAAATTGGATTCCTGACAAATTTTGAAGGCTTTTGACAACTTTGACTTTAGCTTTGATACAAGTTTTGAAATTTCAAAATGACTTTTGACACCAGAAAGCATTTTTGCTTCAGATTTGCAATTTTTCAATTTTTAGTTTCGTATTGTTTGTAAGATATCCTCTGTTCAAGTTTGTAGATCTATGTAATAGTTAAGGATTATTCATTTCCAAAGGACCAAATAGACAACAAACATGCAAAACAACAAGCAAAGGGAAGCAAGCAATCATCTCAAAACAATGAACAAGGGAAAAATCAACCTTGCGCATGAACAAGCAATAGTGACTTATTGTGCTAATCCCTAGGAATGCTAATTGTGTATGTTCTCAAAAGTTTTTCAATAACACACATAGTCCTAGAAAATGAAAAATTGGCCTCGCTAACGTTTGTAGTAATGGTCTGACTCTGCAAATTTTATGATCTCAAGAGGGTGAACTTGAATCCAGGTGCACCAGGGTTTTGACATAGTCTGAGAGTTTAATCAATCAGGATCTGCTAGGGAGATCTGACAACCCAACAAGAGACCACACCTATGAAGATTTCCTCCACAAGGACATTTATATAGCAGTTATTGCTACCATGGTGAAAATGGCTATTGCCGTTTGAGGTTCCATCCACGTGGTTAACCCAATAAATGGAATGTCCACTACAGTTAACCCTCTCTAAAGGTGACTCACAAAAGATACCACATGGGGACTTGGTCCAGATCCAAGGATTTGAGTTTCTGATACTACCCAAAAAGGGAGTAGAGCATAATCCTCTAGCCTTATCACTTTTACCCAAACACAGTAGATAGATTAATTTGACATGCTAAGACTGAAATTATCTCACCAAGATTTGTGATGTCAACAACTATGTCTATCGATCTCTCCGGAGAGAGAACGTATCGATCAAAAGCTAAGGACCAAACCCAGTAGAATGTGAGACAATCACAGTATCCTCCCTACCTACAAGGGGATCTATCATCAAGAAGATCTTCACATGCATGAACAAGCGAATGAAGCCCAATCTCTCAAGATCATCCACAAATAGTGTTCATAGGGCCTATTTACTATGTGTAACAGATATGCAAAAAGCAAATCTATGTTCATTTTATAGCCCAAAACTGAAGTGTGAATTATGAAAGTTGTAAACGCACTCAAGCTAGACACAAGAGAGTTCATTTTATATCAAAATCAAAGTGTTATCAGATTGAACAAAATACCTGAGTTCCTCGCAATGTGCTTAGTATATTTTTACCTGTTTTAACAATTTTTGAGCAATTATCTTCTATCTTGTGTACCCACGGGATGTACCTGCACCTGCACCTGCAAACCACTGTTATGAAAAAATTACCTATTCTTGTACATGAAACCCACTGTTATAAAAATCCATCAAAAAAGAAACACAACTTGTCAACCCCATGTGGTAGAAAATCAAGTTAGTCAAAGATAATATGTCATTTGATAATCGAAAAACCCCTTGTCATAAAAAATTAGATTCTGACTAGTTTGCACTAAATCAATCATAACTTTTGCCAATCAAGACAAAATTAATTCAAACAAATGGAAATGAAAGCTAACTCAAATAACTTTCTAAAAATAAAAATTTTGAATCTGTATCATGTCATATGTGCATATACCAATAAAAACATCAGTCGGATTTCATAAAATCAGGTTCTAACCAGTCTTCACAAAAATGATCATAAATTTTTCAAATCAAAACACAATTAATCCAAACAAATAGAAAATGAAAGCTAACTCAAATACCTTTCTATAAATATAAATTTAGGATCTATATCATGTCATATGTGCATGTACCAATAAAAACATCAGTCAGATTTCATAAAATTAGGTTCTAACTAGTCTGCACTAAAATGATCATAACTTTTGAAAATCAAAACAAAATTAATCCAAACCAATGAAAAATGAAAGCTAACTCAAATATCTTTCCAGAAATATAAATTTTGGATCTATATCATGTCATATGTGCATGTACCAATAAAAATATCAATCGGACTTTTGGAAAACCAGCCCAGAAATTTATCACAAAATTCAAAAAAATTAACCTTGTGGTCGTGGGTTTGAGAAAAATGATAGAAATTTGATAGAATAGAATAGAATGGAAATCCATTTTAGGGCCCCATGGTGGGTGCCAGAAATGTGTGTATGAAAATTGTACCTAGCTGCGGACACAACACTTCAGTAAAATATTAGATGTTAGCAAAATTGAAATCTACAAATAAATGAAACTAAGCTAACCAGGCAATTTACTGCCTTCTAGTAGGTGCGAGTATGGTATTCTTAGATTAGACCAAGATTAGTGACAATGCAACACCTAAATGAAGGATTTAAAATGATGAAAGCAATGAAATATGAATGCAAATTAATCTCTTTTTTTGGGGATTTTTGATGCAATTAGATGAAAAAATTGATATGAAACTAATCTAGAATGAATTGAAATGATATGAAATTAATCTAACAATGCTATGAAGATGAATGCAAAAGTATGCAAAAGCTATGAAAAACTATGAAATGATCTCACAAAATTGCCTGTCGCAAAAGCTTTGTTCTTCAGTTGTAAATTCGCCAGAGTAATTGTGCAAATTCGAGAGATGATTTGTGAAGAGCTGAGCCTTGATTTTGTAGAAATCCAGGGCTTGAGGATGCATTGAGAAAAGCCATAAATCACTCTTGATAAACTTAGGTTGATTTTTTTTTAGTCAACAAGAAATTAGAAATAGATTAGCTCACAAAATCATGCAAAAATAGCTTTTAACTCAAAATAGAGTTTTAGATCAATTTCCAACTCACAATTACATGTTGAGTTTAAATTTAAAATTGGTTGTTAATTTCTAGTTGCCTGCTTTTCTGATTGTGCATGATTTATTTTGAATTAATTTTAAAATAAAGTGATTTATTCTCAACTTAACTGATTTTAAATTTAAAATAACTGATTTATGGGTTAATCAATTATTTTAATCAAACTTTTATTCAAAACTATATTATTAAATATTGACAACTTGGATTTAATCAATTAAATAAATATTTAATCAATTATTCGTAGGAGATTTGATTGATTGTCAAAATTAAATAATATAATTAGGAATAAATAGAATTAAATATAATTAAATAATTAAGTGGCAGAATCAAATTTATTAATTAAATATTTATCATATTCAATTAATCAAATTTAGGATAAATATGATTTATCACCAAAAAATATTTAAAATAACTAATTTATGGGTTAATCAATTATTTTAATCAAACTTTATTCCAAAACTATATTATTAAATTTGACAATTTAATTTAATCAATTAAATAAGAATTCAACTGATTATTTTTAGCAAATTTGATTTATTATCAAATAAAACAATATTAATTAGGAATAAATAGAATTAAATCTAATTAAATAATTAAGTGGCAGAATTAAATAATTAATTAAATATTCATCATATTCAATTAATCAACTTTAGGATAAATAATGATATGTATCACCAAATAATATTCAATTAAAGATAATTATGATAAATTAGGAATATTCAAGGAATATTCCCCGATGCAAAATTAAGATAAAATCAATTAGGATTTTGATGTGCAGATGTGCCTTAGGTTAGGACTTTGATGTCGATTTCGATCAAATTGTTGATGTAAGAGGTTAATGAACCTATAGCCCATTTTTGGGTTATTACATCATACACCGGCCCTGATCAAGTCTCGCCATCTAGCCCTTCTTGACCTCATCGGTGAAGCAAGCATAAGCACAATACACCTTCGATATATCCTATGGCCTCCCGAACTACCTCAGAACCTGTGATAGTGGAAACCACTCAAAGATAGCTATGGTACGCCTGATCAAAGGACGTGAACAAAACATATGTGGTAGCTCATGTCTAGCATCATCCCAAACCTTTGTACCTACCCATGGCCACCATACCACTGCGACCATGTCATCCGACTGAGATCGCTACTGCTCAGTCTTACCCAACATTGGCTGAGTCATAAGACCACTGTACCTATAAATGCATGGCTCTAAAGCTTGTCTCATGTCCTGAAACACTGGCCTGCAAATGGGAAGATGCTCCCAAGCCCATATATATAGTACGAACACTCATGTCACCATGCTCTGAGAATCTTGATATATGAGCTCATGCATCTCATGATACATCTATGCAAGTATGCACTGGCCCCATCCATATCTCACAGGTGGCCGCTCCAACATCCTTTGTAGCATCTAGCCCCAGCCACACTCTAGTCCATGCTTCCCTCCATCTGGCATCAAGTAGAAACCTAAGAATGTTGCTAACACAACTACTAATTTGTACCCTGCACCATAGTCTTTGATTAGATCATCCCATGGGATGGCCTGGCCCATCATTAGATCATCCTAAAAAATCTCTCTGAGCACCATGGTGCCTGCTCTCTGTTGTGTATTATATTCCATGTGTGGGTCATGGAAGGGTACTCTTAGAATCCTATAGATATCCTCTGGGGTAATTGTCATCTCCCCCTATGGCAAATGAAATGTGTTCATCTCTGAGTGAAAATGCTCGACAAGTGCACCTAGTAATCTATGATTTACCCAGATGTCGAGTACATCACGCAGATAAGACAATCCTAGTCCATCTATCTGGGTTGACTCTGCATCACCTAATCACCGCACTACCTCACCAATGACCAGGTGATGTGATCAAAACATAATGTCTGGGAAGTCAACCTGCAATGCAAGTGACAACACATGATCAGTATCCTCAATCATGATGGTTTTCAAAGAAAAAAACATTGAATTGAAAGTGTGCACCTATCCTAAAAATGTCTCTCAGACCCTCTACTCGGCTAAACTTACACAAATTTGGGCACAAATTCTAATTTTTTGTAGCAGTTTCCTACGCGAGGAAGTAGGAGCCTCACGTGATATTTCACTATCGCACAAGATTTTGTACCATCTCGTGCAAGAGATCTTCCCTAAGGAGGGTTTCTTGCATGCCTTCGATGGCCTCTTCGCGCAAGCCTGTGAGAAGACCCCGCGTGAGGAAGCCCTCTTTTGGTCTTTCCTCACATGAGACTCCTCCATGGCCCACACGAGGAAACTATTTCCTTGCACGAGATCTTGCGAGGAGGTCCTAACATTAACCTAAATCCTATCTAAATCTACCAAAATGCATCAAAAACTTGAAATACAAGGTAAGTTATTGACTGTTCACAGGTGGGTCATATGTTGTCAGTCGGCTGTGACATCGGGAGTGCTTGAATCTATGCAATCTCACTAGCATGCTCTCCATTTCTCTCTAAGCTCTCTAAATTGCTAAAAGTCAAAGGTTGCAAATGACTTGAAAATGACCCTTCTTGGCCTTATATAGGTTTTGACCTAATTTTCAAAAGTGCTTCATTTTGCACAAAAACTTCACCCATGGCTAAATTGACCGCTCTGAATCCATTTTCAAGATCAAAATCAAAATCTGACACCTCTAACTAGCTCAAAATCATGTTTTAAAATTTTAGGGTCTGACGTGATCAGACACTTGTGCAGTCAACCTTCTGATGTTGTATTCTTGACAGAATCACATCTCATCATCATTCTTTCGACTTCTTCAACTTTTTCATCAAAAGTCCACTCTAGTCAATTCTAGTCAACCTTGGTCAAACTTGGTCAACCTGGACCTCTAAATCACTCCAACTTGCTTCTGCATATTCTTGATTCTTTTGTAATCTATTCTAAGTTCTTCTAGATCTCTAATTTTATCTCTATCTGCAATCTTTTGCTATCAATTACCTTTCATGACATGTCATCTTTCCATTTCACTCCTGAGGGGGCAGGATGATTGCATCATTGAATCAAGTCTTGAATCAATCTGATCTAAATCAAAAGTCCTCATCGCCAGGGGCATCTCATCACTTGGGGCATGTTTAGTTTTTCGTACCTCACAGTCAAAATTAGATGTTCCATGATCTTCAATCACTAGGGGCATCTTTTTGCCTTGCATCTTGTCATCTTACTGCTAGGTATCTGAGCAATCTAACTCAGATCCCTGAGAATCAAGCTTCATTCTGGAGATAATTCTCAAAATATCTTTAGGTATCTCAGCAATCTAACTCAGATCCCTGGGAATCAAACTTTGTTCTAGAGATTATTCTCGAAACCCCTATTAGGTATTGGGGAAATCTAACCCTAATTCCTGAAATTCAAGCTTCATTCTGGAGATGGCTCTTGAAATCACTTTTTACCAGTATCGAGGTAATCTAACCCAGGTCTCAGAGTGCTAAGCTTCATTCTATAGATAGTCCTACAAATCTACATCAGCTACCATTTTGTTGATGAGTATTTGGGCAATCTAACCCTGGCTCCTAAAAGATTGAGCCTCATTCTGGGGATAGCCTTACTAAAAGTGGTAATCTAACCTATGTCTTTGCAATCTAACTTAGACCTCAAAGAATCAAGCTCCATTCTAGAGATGGTTCTACAACTCGATTTGATCGGTGTCTTGGCAATCTAACCTCGACTTCTGAGGGTTAAGCTTTGTTCTAGAGATAATCCTAAAAATCTCATCAATTGTCACATTCAGGCTATTCTTTGAATTAATGCATTACTCACACATCAATTCAAAGAGGGGCAAAATGTAATACCCCAAAATTGGCATCTTGCTATCCTAACCAATTTTGTTGCATTTAGTATCGTTCTATCAAATTTCTAAATCATCAAAGTCCTATTGTACTAGGTAATTCTGTCTTCTGATTGACTCTACTTGACTTAGTGTCAAATGAAGAAAACCTTAAATTTGCATCAATCACATATCATATTTAATTCCTAAATATCGACTATAATTGGCTAAATAAACCCTATGATTGATTAATTTAATGACAAAGTCCTAGCACTTTAATTAAATTAAATCCACCCTCTTTATCTAAAACACATGAAAAAGGAATTAAATAAATATTTAGTTTTAATAAATATCCTCATCTCAATAAATTAATTTAGTTATTCAAATAATTGAGAAAATCCATTTATGAGGCAATATTTTATTTATTTGAATTAAATATTCTCTCCAAATCTTCTCTGCAGTTCAGAAAAGGAAACTTTGAGTTAATTAAGAATTCAAAGAAGGAAATAAAACAGTTAAAGCTCCACACAGACAAAAACAAAAAGTTGACTGCCTCTCTACAGGAAACTTTCCATTTTGGACTGATCTCTCATTCCATCTCCACCATTCATCTAATTCAATCTCAACCGTCAATTGAACCTGGGATTCTATAAAAGAACCCTCATTTCTCATTCAAGGGATCCAACTTTTCGAGCAACGAAGTGTTGTCGCATTGTTACCAAAACTCATTTGCATTGAAGCTTTCATTTTCATAGCATAATCTTCATTTCTAGATTAGCATATCATGTTTAGCTTAATGATTCACTTCATTTCTTAATATAGTTTTCTTTCATTGTTCTTAGATTAACTTCGTCATTTCTAGATTAATTGCATACTCATTCTAGAATAATCTACATTGTACTTTCAATTAAATCCTTCATTCTAGTGTTAGTCTATGGTTGCAGGACTCTCGATTCTGAGAGCAATTTTGAACCCTACCTAGATAGAAGGCAACAAGTTGAATCATCCAGATAGGTGAGATGAATAATCTCATATTCATTCTTGTTTACAACTGGTGAACAATGACTATGTTGAAGTGTGGAGCTAAATCAGAGGCCCATATTTAGTTCATACACACTTTATTTATTTTTCTTTACCATGGTAAAGGCATTTGTAACTTCTTCAACCTTGCATTGATGTATTCATTTACATAGATTTATTCTTGTTAATTTTATCATAAATCCAAGTAAGTTATTTCTATTAAGATAGTACTCCATATATGTGTCAATAGATTTTTCTTTGCGTTCAACAAATTGTCTTTCAATAAATTGTCTACATAGAGATGATTTGGAATGGAATCTGAAAGTTATCTTTTAATATATTTAAAACACCTTGTGTCATAACCCAAAATCTTATTACCTAAATCTGCAGATGGACTGATGCACTTGCGAGAGTTTTGGAGTTGATAGCAAGTCTCTTAGATGAAACCAGTAGTATTTGATCAGTTTTTGACGTTAGTGGGAGGAGAAAAGGACTCACACCACAATAAAAATTAAAGAGACTAAGTGGAAACTTAAACATAGGAGTTAGTTTGGAAGAGGTGGAAGTTATCTCTTCGTATGTATATGGAAGCAATACAAGTGGCAAGGGGATTCCCTACATTATATGGACTTCATAGTTTTTAAACACTATTTTTAATGCAAAATGGGGGGAAATTCGATAGGCTGGGAGTTACCTTCCTGCATGTGAGGCATGAACGAAGATAAATCATTAAAATCCCAATTCGTGCGGGAGGGAAGTAGCATTTTGGTTTGGGAGTGACATTCTTGTTTGGATGATTCTCCTCTAAAGGATTTTATATCTTGTCACAAATCTCACAAGATATGATAAACTTTTCAATTTCTCCTCTCCTTCCCTTGGAATTCTTCTCCTCGGACCTTACTCTACTTCAATAATTCTATGTGTGTGCCACTAGTCCTTGTGGATTGGAGGAATAAATAGAATGGAGGGGGTTGCAGGTGTAGGACCAAATGGGGGAAGTGAAGTGGGTATGGGAGGGATCATGTCTAAAGCACAAAGGCCACCTGTGCAGCTGGATCTTCTTCCATTGGTTCCTCCTCTTCGTGCTTTGCATTCCCATCTTAGACTCTCCACATGCTTAATGCAATATGACAATGGAAAGTGTTGTGATGATGGTTGTGGATTTCATTGTTGATCTAGGAGGAAGGGGAGGAAGAGGAAGTAGTCATGCCTTGAGTCATGGGAAAAAGCTTCAGCTTTGGAAGGAGCAGTCAGCTTACCTTGATGAGTGCTTGAAGGAACACACCACCACCATTCTCTATCTGGCCAAGTCGAAGCTGTGAATTTTCTTTGCTCAAGGTGGATTCAATTTCATTGTGCCTCATCTGGAATCCAATGATGATGAAATATTTGTAAAGAAGCTTGAAAGAATAAGAAAAGTTTTGGAGAAAAGAATTGGGTGCTATGAGGAGGGTTGTTTTTCCTGAGCTCAACTTCATCACAAGCACCATGATTGTCTAGGTTCTTTTTTTTTCCACTATTCTAAAATTTAAATTGTGGTTTTCATGAACAAATATTCTTAGATTAAATAAAGAAAGAGTACAGTTAATGATTATGTTTCAAAGCAATCTTTGTATAAATCCATGAGCTTGTTCCACTATCATGCAATTTCTATGAGAAATATAATCTTGAATACTCTTCATTTTAGGCTCAAACTCTATTCACCATAATTTCTACTTAACTTCTCTATCAATCATTGAATCATGTTGTGAAAATATTTCCCTTTACTATTTAACAACACCAAAAGACTCGTGTGCCAATCCAACAGTACAATTTATTTGGGTAGGTAACCGGGTTGTATTATTATAAGCTTCTATAATTTGTATGATTTAGGAGACTTTTGTTTTTAGTCATCTCCCTAAAATGACATATTATGTATGGTAAATGCTTATACACCAATTAGCCTTTGCAAATCAGGCTTTTACATCAAACAATTTTTGCAAATTGCAATGCTTGTTTTAGTTGGTTTTAATATTTTTTTAGTGTTTCCAGTTTTCCTAAAAATATTACGTTGCTCTATTTTTTTTAGAACTGCGTCAAAATCTGAAGGAATTTTAGAGTTTCTCATTGGAATGACAAGGAAATTTAAACACTTTCAAATCTTGGCATATTTGAAAATGAAATAAGTACTAAGGTGTCACCATTTTCAAAGTAAACTACCTTACTATGAGTTTGAAAACTCCCAATTTGTTCTAGTAATTAAACGATAGGAATTACTTATTTTTCAGTCACTGTTATTTGTATATTGGAACCTTTATTTGTTGTCTTTTGGTGTATATGGTTGTGCACGGGTTGTAATGTTAGTTATTTTAAAACCTATGAATTTTATAGTTAAAGAAAGCATAGAAACGGATAAACACCTGACCCAGACCTAATATATATATATATATATATATATATATATATATATATATATATATATATATATATATATATATATATATATATATATACTTTTTGCGAGGAACATGTGAGTGAACTACCAGTAGATGTATATAGGAATCCTTCGTTGTGAAAATCAGAACTTTCCTTAAATTCTACTTTTTGTATAATGTCACAACCTCAGTTAGAAGAATTGAGGAAGTAACAATTATAGCTACCCAGACATGAAAATTTGACCATGTTGATGTTAATTTTGTGAGAATAAAGTTTGTTCTTATTTTCTAAGTGCTAGTTTATGATATGAAATATATGCTCAGGGATTAAAATGAACAATCAAGGACATACTCATTTTATTTGTGATCCTTGGTGGGTTTGTGAATTCCTTTATGAATAGGATAAAGTAATGAAAGAGGATCATGGAAATAGATTGCTATCATATTATTGACTTATGATTACTAGATAATACCATACATTGTTTTATTTCTCCTTCATGAAATTATTTCAATACATATCATTGTGTTTTATTGGATTTAAGGAATAAGATATGGGTATTATACTTAATACACTCATAACTTGATGATTAATTTTCCTATAGAATCCTTGTAGAAATGTGGAGTTACATAGATTACACTAATTGCATGAGATTCTATGATATATTTATTTTTTGGGTATGTGCACGAATAAATATGATCATTTACTTATTTTTAAGAGAAAATTATACTCATCTACATGATTAATTGAGTAAGAGGTGAAGATATGTTCGTAGATACAAGGTTTTTTTTTAGAATTCATATGTGAATGCATTCTTTTGTTTCTCTAATATTGAGATAAAGTCATGATAAGTAACCTTATGGAACAATATGTTTGAGATGAAGGATGAAATCTTGAAATGATTGGATGCATTCTAGAGCTATCTCTAAGTGTATTTTATGAGTTGGGCTAGAAATTTGAAATGCCATAATACTATTGGAAAAGTATTTCATGTTGTTGTAAAATTTATGATTGATTGAAATTTATGACATTTTCTACCATTTGAAGTATGCTTTTTAACTTGCACAAAATTTCATTACTCCTTAGTTTTACTTTGTTAGAATACTTCTAGTTGGGTTGGGTATCCTTCATGTCGGGAAGGATTTCGGGGAAGTGTTACTACTTTGTGGTAGGGTGGAAACACACTCCCACAATATTCTCACCCTAGCTAACTTTTGTGAATAGGTTTTTGAAGCTTCTTTCAGGAAGGACTTTTCTTTACAGTGTTATACGCCTCTTTGTATTCGACATGGTGGTATTTGGTAAATTCTTTTTGTTTACTTTTATCATAGAAATGGAAGTACATATTTGATCTAATCTTTATCTTTTACTGATGTTATTTGACAGTTGGTCAAAAATCTCTTGGGTTGTTATCCTGACTTGATAGTTTGTACTTGCTTGTACTTGATGGGAAATCTCTTATTGTCACTCCATTACTACGTTCGACAGATGGTTGACATTTTTCTTACCTTTGGACATAGGTATGATTTATCATTTTGATAGTTATGGTCATAGTCGTACATCTTTGATTTCTATTTTATAGTAGGGAATCTATTGGTATATTGTCGATTTAAGAATTTGACCTTTGACTTGTTGACCGACTCCCTTGTATTCTAAGTTCTTAACTGATGTGGCATTTGTGTCATAATTTTAGTCTTTACATATGATATCAAAGCTCTTTGTTCCATACTAGGGCCTTGAGTTCACTATGCTTAGATGTGACCCTTAGTCGCATAAATTGTGAGTCGATTAATGCTTAGTCTATGAACGAAACTATGGCTCCCTTGGTTGACTAGAGTGTCTTCTAGTTTCAAATAATCTTGATAGTAAAGGATAGGAGGATCCTTGATTTGAGTTATTGAATTGGTAAATAGACACTTGAGGGACAATATTTCTTATGTGTGTGAAATTTTTTTGAAAGTCCTTGTTTTCTCTTGAAACTATGAAATTCTGAAACAATTATGTGAGCTTGGCAACTGTCTACCTTTGAGTGGTGTGATTGCTTCCTATTTTATATTGCAAAACATTAAAATTTGTGAAAAATTATGAGGTATATTGTGTGTGAAATACACTTAAAATTTTGATATCTATTTTTCTACATTGGTGTAGCAAAGAAGGAATATAAAATTCTATGAGAAATTGTGAAGTAAATAATGATGGTTACACAATACAAGTATGAGAGCTTGCTAGAATTTAGGACTTGACTTGTGATAAATGATGGAAACATGTATTATTGTAATGTATATTTTCAAGTGTTATGAAAGGGTTTTAATACTAGAACCTTATGCAATTCTTGGGGAAGAATAATTCAACATGTTTTATATGAAACATCAATTTGTAGAAAATTTGTGAAAAATATATTCATATGTATTGCCTTGCATGGCATGAGATTTCAAAAGAAAAAAGAGAATTAACAATTCATGTGGGTTGGCTTTAGTGGATAGAGCAATGTTGTTTAAGGTAATTGAATGTGCTATTGCATGATGATGTAAACTTTGAGATTTATGTTCTAGAAGTATGGTCGTGTTCATTAGTTTAGCTTGGATGCAAGGTGACATGTAGCTTCTACTCCCTCTTTGTGACTAGTGTTAGTCACTCTGTAAATGTGATTTGGTTTCAATTTATGTTTTATTTTGAACTTTGATGAACTTTCGAAGTGGTGAAGGACTAGCTTGAAATTTTAAGTTTCTCTTATGACCACCTAGCCACCAATTTTGAGTTTTTCAATCAACTAAGATTTTGTTAACACTTATTTCTTTGATTTTTCTTATGACCATTGAGGATTTGAATTGAAATTTTCAACTTGAGATATTGTGATTTCTTATCATCTTGTAGTGGCTAGAATATGTGTTTTATGTTGCTAGTCATGTGATGTGAAGTGATGTCATTTGACATGTTCAGCATACAACATTGATAGATTGTAAAAGGGAGTAGATTGCAAAGAACATACCTTTCCTAATCTTTCATTCATATGTTACTTGAAATATATTTCAACTATTATGAAATGATCAAACTCTTTTTGTTTACTTTTATCATAGAAATGGAAGTACATATTTGATCTAATCTTTATCTTTTACTGATGTTATTTGACAGTTGGTCAAAAATCTCTTGGGTTGTTATCCTGACTTGATAGTTTGTACTTGCTTGTACTTGATGGGAAATCTCTTATTGTGACTCCATTACTACGTTCGATAGATGGTCAAAATTTCTCTTACCTTTCGACATAGGTATGATTTATCATTTTGACAGTTATGGTCATAGTCGTACATCTTTGATTTCTATTTTATAGTAGGGAATCTATTGGTATATTTTCGATTTAAGAATTTGACCTTTGACTTGTTGACCGACTCCCTTGTATTTTGAGTTCTTAACTGATGTGGCATTTGTGTCGTAAGTTCAGTCTTTAAATATGATATCAGAGCTCTTTGTTCCATACTAGGGCCTTGAGTTCACTATGCTTAGATGTGACCCTTAGTTGCATAAATTGTGAGTCCATTAATGCTTAGTCTATGAACGAAACTGTGGCTCCCTTGGTTGACTAGAGTGTCTTCTAGTTTCTCTTATGACCACCTAGCCACCAATTTTGAGTTTTTCAATCAACTAAGATTTTGTTAATACTTATTTCTTTGATTTTTCTTATGACCATTGAGGATTTGAATTGAAATTTTCAACTTGAGATATTGTGATTTCTTATCATCTTGTAGTAGCTAGAATATGTGTTTTATGTTGCTAGTCATGTGATGTGAAGTGATGTCATTTGTCATGTTCAACATACAACATTGATAGATTGTAAAAGGGAGTAGATTGCAAAGAACATACCTTTCCTAATCTTTCATTCATATGTTACTTGAAATATATTTCAACTATTATGAAATGATCAAACTGAATTGGCATGCAAATGATTCTGTATATTAGAAATGCATTGTTTGAAATAATTAACATTGATTGACATTTTTTAATGTGAGTTTTGATACTATGAGGAGCATTGTATGGATATTCATGGAATAATGGAATCCATTGAAAATACATCTTTTAACAATAACAAGATATTACTAGCACTTGGATGATTATAATTGAGACCTTCAAAGAAATTAATATGAGGTGATTGAAATATATGTGTGCTAGTTGATGCATTTGATGATCAACAAGTAGGTTGACATATTTCTTATAGAAATCAAGTATAATTATTTGGTTATGAAGCACTATTGGTGTTTTGATAGAATGGTCAACACTTTATTCTTACATGGCTGCTTCATATGTGTTATAATTTCTCATGATGAAAGGCATTATTCATAAGACTAGTTGATTTGTTGTATGACTTTTATGCTTTTGTTAACGCAATAATAAATGGAAGGAAATAAATGCTATACATGTGTTTGTATCATTTTTGTACTATGTGTGTGTATTGGAAAGTTTACCTTCTGGTGAGGGTGCTAATGTGGAAGAACTAAACAGGGAAGGGTAGAAAGGGATGTTTCTCTACCTACCAATTTTCATTCCTAGTTATAAAAAGATGCTTTGGCCAAAGCTTGTTCACATATGTTTTTGAAAATATGCTGCCCATGTTCCATCTCCCTGCCACATTCATGAATAATAGAAAGTTTCATGGCTACACCAGATACCCCCTGCCTTTTATTTGTTAGGCATTGCAGGGTTGGGCATTCTATGAGTAGGTAGAATCCCAAGGAAGTGTAAAGCTTTGTGGATAGAACAAACAAGTGTCCAAGCCACACTCTCATCTCAAGATTTGCAGATGGATGACTAGTTGTCCGATGGCATAGGAGACAGGGACTTATAGAAGGACATATGTCCAATTATAATTATCTTGTTCATGATTGACCAAGTTATGGTTATGCTTTTGGATGCATTGTTATAGATGTATAACATACATTGATGTGTTGATTTTATATGGTGATGAATTATCATGATTTATTTGGATGCTTATGCCTAGATAAAGCACACTTGCATTACATTGATGAAAATGTGAATGCTTATTCATATTAAGATGTGAGACTTGTAGGACTTATATTATTCTACAGATAATAAAAAAAATCTTTGAAATATTATTGTAACAAGATGGGCATGAGGGCCTTGGTCACATAAATGGAAAAATGGATCCACTAATCTTTTCAAGTGATTTGTGAAATGAATAGATGAATTTCTCACCTAGTAAGTACTACATGTTAGATGTTACAAATGAATGATTTATTTACTTATGATCAAGTTAAGATTAAGAACTTATTTGTTGAGCATTTGTAGTATTCCAATGATTATTTTTATTCTAGAATATCTACCATTGGAAATTATCTTCCATGAAGAATTGTAATTGATTGAACTAAAAATATTATAAGTGTTTACATGTAAGTATGATAGGAATTTGATACGAAGTACTCAATCCATTGATTACATCAGTATGATGCCAAGATATTGTAAGAAGCATAGGTACGTGTGAGCTCTTTTGTAAATTGAAGGTATTATGCAGATTTATGATGAAGGAATTATATATCTTGATTATGCTGAAAACAATGTACTAATACTTTGATGTTGTTCCTATATATGCACAGATGGAACAACATATTATGATAGAGGGTGAATATTGTCAGAGAGAGGTAACTCTAACCTTGTAAAACTAAAGGGTAGTAATGGAATTCATACACTCACATAGAAAATGTTCTTGAAATAAATATGATTCAAGTGTGTTTGTTATTTCTTCAAATATGTTTGTTTATGGTTTGAATACTTACTAGAATGCATAACTGATGAAAATTTGGCTTTATGTGAGAAAATGAAATTGAAACTTGTTGATTCTATGTTGGAATCTAAAAGTATATACATGCATTACCTTGAACATTTGAATAATGAGAGATTGTTAATCATGTCAAATGTAAATTTCTTTATTTTTCTTTAAATATGATTGTAAATTTTGAATTATGCATCGAGACGACGCATTCTTAAGGGGGGAAGGATGTCATAACCCAAAGTCTTATTACCTAAATCTGTGGATGGACTGATGCACTCGTGGGAGTTTTGGAGTTGACAGCAAATCTCTTAGATGAAACCAGTAGTATTTGATCAATTTTTGACATTAGTGGGAGGAGAAAAGGACTCGCACCACAATAAAAATTAAAGAGACTAAGTGGAAACTTAAACTTAGGAGTTAGTTACAAAAAGGTGGAAGTTATCTCTTCGTACATATATGGAAGCAATACAAGTGGCAAGGGGATTCCCTACATTATAGGGACTTCGTAATCTTTAAACACTATTTTTAATGCAGAATGGGGGGAGATTTGACAGACTGGGAGTTACCTTCCTGCATGTGAAGCATGCGCAAAGATAAATCATTAAAATCCCAATTCTTGTGGGAGGGCGGTAGCATTTTGGTTTGGGAGTGACATTCTTGTTTGTATGATTCTCCTCTACTGTCTTTTATATCTTGTCATTAATCTCACAAGATATGCTTAACTTTTCCATTCCTCCTCTCCTTCCCTTGGAATTCTTCTCCTCAAACCTTACTCTACTTCAATAATTATGTGTGTCTGCCATTAGTCCTTGTGGATTGGAGAAATAAATAACATGGCGGGGGTTGCAAGTGTAGGACCAAATGGGGTAAGTGAAGTGGGTATGGGAGGGATCATGTATGAAGTGCAGAGGCCACCTATGCAGTTGGATCTTCTTCCATTGTCTCCTCCTCTTTGCACTCTGCATTCCCATCTTAGCCTCTCCACATGCTTAATGCAATATGGAAATGGAAAGTGTTGTGATGATGGTTTTGGATTTCACTGTTGATCCGGGAGGCAGGGGAGGAAGAGGCAGCAGTCACACCTCGAGTCATGGGAAAAAGCTTCAGCTCTGGAAGGAGCAGTCGGCTTACCTTGATGAGTGCTTGAAGGAACACACCACCACCATTCTCTATCTGGCCAAGTCGAAGCTATGAATTTTCTTTGCTCAAGGTGGATTCCATTTCGCTGTACCTCATCTGGAATCCAATGATGATGAAAGATTTGTAAAGAAGCTTGAAAGAATAAGAAAAATTTTGGAGAAAATAATTGGGTTCTATGAGGAGGGTTGTCTTGCCTGAGCTCAACTTCATCACAGGCACCGTGATTGTCCAGGTTCTTTTTTTTTCCACTATTCTAAAATTTATATATATATATATGTATGTATATATATATGTATGTATGTATGTATACATATATGTATGTATGTATATATATATATATTTATGTATATATATATATACGTATGTGTCTATATATATATATATATATATATATATATATATATATATATATATATATATATATATATATATATATATATATATATATATATATATATATATATATATATATATATTCTTATTGCGAGGAAAATGTGAGTGAACTGCCAGTAGATGTATATAGGAATCCTCTGTTGTGAAAATCAGAAATTTCGTTAAATTCTACTTTTTGTATAATGTCACAACCTCAGTTAGAAGAATTGAGGAAGTAACAATTATAGCTATCCAAACATAAAAAGTTGACCATGTTGATGTTAATTTTGTGAGAATAAAGTTTGTTCTTATTTTCTAAGTTCTAGTTTATGATATGAAATATATGCTCAAGGATTAAAATGAACAATCAAGGACATACTCATTTTATTTGTGATCCTTGGTGGGTTTGTGAATTCCTTTATGAATAGGATAAAGTAATGAAAGAAGATCATGGAAATAGATTGTTATCATATTATTGACTTATGATTACTAGATAATACCATACATTATTTTATTTCTCCTTCATGAAATTCTTTCAATACATATCACTGTGTTTTATTGGATTTAAGGAATAAGATATGGGCATTATACTTAATACACTCATAACTTGATGATTAATTTTCCTATAGAATCCTTGTAGAAATGTGGAGTTACATAGATTATACTAATTGTGTGAGATTCTATGATATATTTATTTTTTGGATATGTGCACGAATAAATATGATCATCTACTTATTTTTAAGAGAAAATGATACTCAACTACATGATTAATTGAGTAAGAGGTGAAGATATGTTCGTAGATACAAGGTTTTTTTTTAGAATTCATATGTGAATGCATTCTTGTGTTTCTCTAATATTGAGATCAAGTAATGATAAGTAACCTTATGGAACAATATGTTTGAGATGAAGGATGAAATATTGAAATGATTGGACGCATTCTAGAGCTATCTCTAAGTGTATTTTATGAGTTGGGTTGGAAATTTGAAATGCTATAATATCGTTGGAAAATTATTTCATGTTGTTGTAAAATTTATGATTGATTAAAATTAATGACATTTTCTACCATTTTAAGTATTCTTTTTTACTTGCACAAAATTCCATTACTCCTTAGTTTTACTTTGTTAGACTACTTCTAGTTGGGCTGGGTATCCTTCGTGTCAGGAAGGATTCTAGGGAAGTGTTACTGCTTTGTGGTAGGGTGGAAACACACTCCCACAATATTCTCACCCTAGCTGACTTTTGTGAACAAGTTTTTGAAGCTTCTTTCATAAAGGACTTTTCTTTATAGTTCTATACGCCTCTTTGTATTCGACATGGTGGTATTTGGTAAATTATTTTTGTTTACTTTTTTCATAGAAATGGAAGTACATATTTGATCTAATCTTTATCTTTTACTAATTTTATTCGACAGTTGGTCGAAAATCTCTTGGGTTGTTATCCTAACTTGATAGTTTGTACTTACTTGTACTTGATGGGAAATCTCTTATTGTGACTCCATTACTACATTTGACAGATGGTCGACATTTCTCTTACCTTTGGACTTAGGTATGATTTATCATTTTGACAGTTATGGTCATAGTCGTACATCTTTGATTTCTATTTTATAGCAAGGAATCTATTGGTATATTATCGATTTAAGAATTTGACCTTTGACTTGTTGACCGACTCCCTTGTATTTTGAGTTCTTAACTAATGTGGTATTTGTGTCATAAGTTCAGTCTTTACACATTGAGAGTGTGATGTTTTTTTTTATATTTATTGAGTGTTTAGGGAGAGAATGTTTATGTTTAGGGTTGGGTGTTAGTGATTATCCTTTGAATAATATTTGGATTTTTTTAGTTCCTATGAAGCAAGTTATCATTTATATATTAGTCTATACTAAATGTATAAGAGAGTCATGGGTTTTTCATCCAATCATATAGATATTCTTGAGTTATCTCATCTTTGTACCTAATACTAGGGCTAAGCTCCCAACATTACTCTCTTTTATCTATAACTATTGTTACCAAGTTATGATGAACCTAGGGAAACCTAATTGAGACATACCTTAGAGTCAATGTATCTAAGGATATAATGTTTCCTAGGAACTAACTAGGGCTTGATCAAATATTGATCATTAATTGCATATGTACTTGATAAAATCTTTTAAGGAGAACTTTGAGAGATTGGTTTGTATTAAAAAACTAATTAGGAATTCATATTTGTTTCACCTAAGTGGGTGGCATTCAATGAGAATTTGTATGGGGAAATTGGACCCTATAAAAGGGTTGTGTACCCACATTTGTAAATTACACAATTGTATAGTTTATATATTAAAAAGTTCAACAATGATGTCTCTACAATTTACATAGGAAAGGCCATCAATGTGAGCCCCCGAGACCTTAGGTATGGCCCTTAGTGCTTGTCTCTATATGAATTAAAATAAAAGTAGCTTACTAATTCTCAATTTCATGTGTACTTCATCCCTTTTACCAATTTAGATGTAACTATGCTACATTTTACCTAGCTAATATATTGATGTGGAATTATCTTTATGATAATATATCCATCTTAGAATGGATAATTTATTATGAATCTAGATGTATAGCCATGTGTGTAGGTACAAGTATTTGAAACAAGGAGAACATGATTTAGAAACAAGAAAGAGTAACTCAGGTATGCAGTTGCAAGTCATGTTGGTTATTTGAACATTGTAATAAGCTTTATTGTTCTAAGTAGAGTTATTTTCATTTTAGATTCTAGTTAAATGATATAAATAATAGGTTCACACTATGTTGCTTTAATTAAGGTAGTATGTCATTGTTTACAAAAAAAATATTTTCTAATTAATTAGGTTTGGATTAGGATAAATAGGATGTGTAATTTGGATTAGGATGACTAGGATATGTGATTTGGATTAGGATAAATAGGATGTGTAATGTCCAAACTAGTGTCTTAAATTTTGGGCATTACATCTTTCTCAAGGTAGTGAGCACACCCGCAATGAGAATTTTGTTAGTGAGCCACCCTTTGTAAAAATTACCTTTACTAGTATTTTATTTATGAGAATTAACATTCTCTATAGTTTTTCCCACATCGGTGTTTCCACATAAAATATGATGTTCTTTTTTTATCATCCATATGTGTGCTCTTTCATGTTTATATCTTATTTGATTAAGTGAAAAAAGTATTCATTTGTTGTTTCTAAATCTCTAAAAGTGATAAAAAAAATTATTTAATAGCTAATTCACCCCCCTCTCAGTTGTCCAAGCCATTCAACAATTGATATTATAACTTTGGTTCCCAGATATTGAGTCTAACCACTTTGGGAGATTTGATGGTTCACAAATTGACTATTCCTACTTTTGATGGATCTAACTATGGCTTTTAGAAAGTTAAAATGAGGGGATATTTGATTTCTTTAAGTTATAAGACATGGAAAGTTGTGGATAATAGATACATGGTGCCGATAAATGGACCTACTACTTCAAATGAGATTGATTCCTATGAAGAAAATGAAAGAGTAAGGTATTCTATCTTTAGTTCATTATCTAAAAATGAATTAGCAAAATTTGTTTCTTTAGAGCCTGCCTATGAAGTTTGGGAAAAATGAAAAAATATTTATGAAGGAAATGATAGAGTTTAAATAGATAAGATACAGACCGCTAAACCTAGATATGAGAACTTAAGGATGGAAAAAGGAGAATACATAACAAGCTACTTTCAAATTTTTGATGATGCGGTGAATGAGATCAAAAAACTTGGTAGCACTTTGAATGATAAGGATGTAATAGAAAATATTTTGAGGAATTTACCAAAAATGTATAGTGATAAAGTTTTAGCAATTGAAGAAACTTATGATTTAACAAAGTTCACCAGAGAACAATTGTTTGGCACTTTGAGTGCATTTGAGATGAGGAAGTTTGCAAAGGAAACACCCAAATATGAGACTAATTTCAAGGTGATAGTAGTTGATGAAGATCTAGAAGATGAAAGCAAAAATGAAGTAGAAGTAAACTTTGGAAGAAGGACAGAGAAAGGAACTGGTAATTATAAAGGTATCTTACCCTTAAGTATTTTAGGTGTAGAAAGGTTGGTCATATTGCTACTATATGTCCAGAAAAGGAACAAGAACAAAGCTAAAAATTCAATAAAAAGGCATATTAAGTGAATGAAAATGATAGTATCTTAGATGATGAATTAGATGAAGGTGATTGTTTATTTTATGTTCAAGAGGTTGTGCCTAAACCTAATGTTAGTAATGTATGACATCTCTAAAAATTAACACTATAATTTTGGATACATTACATGTTAAACAGAATAAGAATGAATGGTTGATTGATAGTGGTTTCTCTAATCATATGACTGGTGATGATAGTGAAACTTGAAAAACATAATGGTGGATCTATTAGATTTGGAGATGATCATACTACACAAATTATTGGAATAGGGTATATCACTTTTAATGGGGTACATAATACTAATGATGTGTACTATGTAAAATATTGCATCATAACCGTGTAAGTGTTGGAAAGATGTGCAAAAATGGATACAATGTTGTCTTTTTAGATGATGGTTATATAATCCAAAAGGGATCTATAAATGTTATTATTGTAGGAAAAAGGACTAGAAGATATATATCAGTTGGATGTTGCTACAAAGCATTACCTTTTATCACAAATCAATGAGATTTGGTTGTGGTATCTAAAGATGTGTCACAGCTACTATGACAATTTGACAAATATTAGTTTGGAAAGGGTTGTAAGAGATCTACCAAGATTATATGAACTAGATAATAGTTTTTTTAGTATCAAGAGGGAGAACAAATAGAGGAATCTCTTAGAGGAGAAGAACTATCTCCTACCAGACTACTTGATTTGGTATACACAGACTTTTGCGGTCCAACCAAAGTAAGGAGGCTACAAGATGAAATGTATTTTATGCTATAAATTGATGATAATTATAGAATTACTTGTGCTACATTCAAGATAATCAAAACTAGAGTTGAAAATGAAGTTGATAGAAATTATAGGAGAAATTGGATTTAACATTTTTTATGAGATACATGGGACTAGAAGACTATTGTCACTGTAGAAAAATGTTGTTTTTGAGATATTGGATAGGGCTATATAAATAGGATATGAACTTTTAGAAATTTAGACCATTGAAGAAAAGAATAAAGGAGTCATTCTCTCTAAAAATAAACCTAAGATAGTTGAAGAAGCTTGTTGTGATCGGAGTTAGATGAAAGAAATGAAAGAGGAGTTGGAATAGATTGAGAAAAATTTAGATACTTTTTTCCAGACAAGAAGACAAAAATATTATTGGAAAAACATGGGTGTTCCAGATTAAAATAGATAAGGATAGACATGTTGTGAGGAAAAAGGAAAGATTGATCTATACTCAGATAGAAAGCACTAATTTTGAAAAAATATTTATTGTTTTAATGGAAGATGATAGAACATTTTTAGTATTTACAGTATTCAAGGACTTTAAATTCTATCGGATGGATGTGGAGTTGGCATTTTTGGGCGAAGAGAGAAAAGAAGAACTTTATATTGAACAATCAGAAGGACTTGAGTTATCAGATGTTTCATATATTTTTTCTAGAATGAAGAAGGATTTGAATGGAATGAGATAATCTCCTAAAGCTTTGTATGGAAGGTTGGAAAAGTATATGAAAGATCAAAAATTTAAAAAAGGATCTACTAACAATAAACTCTATTTCAAATTTGAATCAAGAAAACTCTTAGTAGTTATGGTTTTCATGGATGACTTGGTATTTGGAGGAGATGATGAAATGTGCAAGGAATTTTCTAATTGGATGTAGGATGAATTTTAGATGTCCATGATTCGTGAGTTGAATTTTAATCTTATATTTCAAGTGAGCCAAAATAGTGAAGGCATTTTTATCTCTCAGTCAAAGTTTATCAAAAAACTGTTGAAGTTTGGATTTGAAAATTGCAAATTGGTGTGTACTCTTATGACTACCAAATGTAGGTTTTTTAAGGGAGGAAAATCCTCAAAGTAAAATCAAGAAAATATAGAGAAGGTCAAACAATTACTGAATCCAATAGCTACCTGGTCAAATATCATGTATGTAGTCTGTCTGATAGCTAGATTCCAAAAAAAACTAGGGATGTCAAATGTTATTATAGTAAAAAAGGATCTTCATATATTTGAAAGGAATACATGAATTAATATTGTGGTATCCCAAAGGATCATGCTTTACTCCAAAAATATACACTAATGGAGATTGGATCATAATTTTTTATGATGAAAGGAGTACTAGTGGTGAAGCATTTTTTCTTGGCTTCCAATTGGTTGCTTGGTTCAATGAGTAGTAGGATTTTGTATCTTTGTCTTGTATAGAATCTGAATATTTTTTTGTTTCACAAAGGTACTTTGGATAAAATATATCTTGAAGGATATTGGTGTATTTTTTGATAAACCAATCTCAATTATTTGTGATAACATCTACATAATAAATCTAGTACAACACTCCACATTGAGACATGTTTTAATTCAATATCTCTTCTTGAAGGAAGAGTGTTAGAATGTGAAGTAGACCTTGTGAATGCTTCCACAACAAAAAATGTTCTAGATATCTTCATAAGATCCTTTTTCAAAGATACTTTTAAATATCTCTAGGAGAGATTAGGGATATTACCCCTTCCTAGTTCAAACTAAGTATATTTGGCACTACATTAGTCTAGGGAGCTTACTACATATTATTGTCTAGAATAATGTATGGGACTTCCCCTCAGGGGTATCAATATGTGTTGCCCACCTTTTTTTTTTAATGTCAAAGGGGGAGAGAAAGTGATTTGTAGTAAGATTGGGTTTGGTTGTGGATTTGTGTTTTTTGTTGATGGATGTTGCCATTAATGATAAAGGGGGAGATTTTTGATAGGTGGAGTTGGTTATTGATGTTGTAGATCTTATGAGAATTTAGTGTTGATGTCATAGATTTTGATGTTGTATAATTAATGATGTTGTTTCTACTATAGTATTTTATATGGTTGATTGATGTTGTTGATATTATTGTAGAGTTGTTGATGTGTTAGTATAGTTGTCATTGATGGAAACATAATGCTTTAGTGGATGATATTGTATTCAATATTTCTTTTTTGTTATAATTATTTTGAAATTCTTTTGTTTTGGAAGCTAGTGCTCTAAAAAATATGTTCTAGTGGTGTATTTTGTGTTGATCATGTTTGACAGCAATCTAGAATAAACTATTATTCTGGATATGGTTTGTTGCTATATGGTTTTGTTGTTTTCTTTTTTTTATTGTGATGATGTGGTCTAGAGTCTTAATTTATATAATGCTATTAATTCTTAGGCTCTAGATATTATGGAATTTGTGTAACATGTTATTTGGTCAAGGCAGTGTGTGTAGTGTGGTCCATTTTTCATTCCTACCCACTATGGGGATGTTTAGTCTATACCTATTTAAACATTAAGGTGTCCCACTTGGTAATTTCATATTAGTATATGTAGGAGGTTCATTGTTATGGATTGGTAAGGATCTTTTTGAGGAGAACATCCATCAGATATAGTGTGGAGGTTTGTTGAAAGTGTGAAATAAGTTATGAGAAGAGCATGTGCTATTGTTGTTAGATATCAGAGGGAATGATTCAAGGGTTTCTTTTAGCAGTTGCACTTCAATGGTGGATTTCCTTTTCTCTCTTCTTTCTTAGGGTAGTAACCCACCCACAGTGAGCCACCCTTTATAAAACTCATCTTAAATAGTGTCACCTTAACTAGTGTTTTATTCATGTCAATTAACATTTTTTATGGTTTCTCCCACATTAGGTTTTCTACATAAAAATTTGGTGCTTTTGTGCATGATCCATATGTGTGATGTCACAGTTCGATGTTTGTGAAAAGGTATCTGCGAGAGATGACAACATCGATATAGATGTGGAATCACTATTATGCGGTGATGACATTGCATATTCCACAAATGTCATTGATACAATAAGAAGGATGCAAAAAATAATAATAAAGAAATCCTTAAATTGTTATTCATAGTCCCTCAAACTGAAGAGATAAAAGAGAGGGTGAAAAAATTAAGTGAGAGATTACAAGACTTGGAAGTAAGTTGTCATGAAATCTTTAGTTGTAACCTAAGTTCATTCGTGGTTTATATTTTATACTCTTTTATGTCATGAACTAAAATATGTGTTATTTTTGCATGATTTTTTGCATCCTCATGATACTGCTACCCATGATCAAGGTGCTTCAAGTCCTTCATGTTTTGGCCATATTCTTGTGCATATACCACCTCATATATTTACATGTTCATGTCCTTCCATTAATGTATTATTTCTCATATATTTAATTTATTGTATATTTATTGTATTATTTATGGTACTTCAAGTGTTGACCATATTCTTGTGCATACACCACCTCCTTTGACCCCATCATCCATGCCTATATTGCTAAATCAAATTTTGGCAACACGCAATATGCAGGCATTGAGTAGTGCACTGACCACTAGCTACACCGAGCATAGGGTAGAGGGTGCAACATGACATGTACCTAGGGATGTGCAGGCCACTAGTGGTGATATTTTAGCAGCATTTCCTAGATCTTCCCGTATTACTCTTATGGGAACATTATCGGTCACATTTGTGGTGCCCGATGATTTTTTTCCCATAAAGATAGAGAAGGTTCCAAGTACTTAAAATTATTATTATATATAGTCAAATTGTAATTTACTTATTGATCACTCTTTTTGTACTAATGGTCCCATGATTTTTTTGCAAGCAATGATGTTTTTTTATAAAAATATAAATAATATTACATTGGAGATATTCGAGCCCACCATACATACACAATGGAATTCCCAAAATCAACAATTAAATGATGAACTCATAAAATGTTTAGTTGTGTTGTTCATAAATTGCACGTTCAATAAAACTAAGGTCCTTCAGAAAGATGGCACATATCTAAAGTATGTGAGGGACTGATATAGATCACATTTAGAGAACATAAAGTACGAGTATCCCCCCATGATTTCATAGAGGGAGTGGAAGGACCTGGTGTCGGATGGAAAGGAGAAGGTTAAAAAGAGAAAAGGACATACACCAACAGGCCAAGGAAGGTATGTGATACTATCAACAATGTAATTATGTACTAATTACTCTTTATTTTTACATAATCTAAGATATTTCAATTTTTCATAGGCTATCTAACACATCAAAAGAAACAAACACAAGAATAGAAAAACACAGGCAACACAAACTTGGCTCTAGTGGTTATATGAAAAGTGTCACACAAATTAAGTATCAATAAATGAAATGTTGCATCAAAATAAAAAATTACGAACAAGTTTTGTTTTATCACACAATAGAATCAAAATTCATGATATTATTCAAAAATGTAGGGCTCTAAATTCAATAGAGCACCCACACAAGATGAGATGAAGATTTCCTTCCAACAAGGCTATGGAGCCGTGGTTGAATACCTAATAGTCTTCAATGGGAAAATAACCTAAATGAAGACTATTTAAAATTGAATACTTGTGCAATAATCTATTCAATATTAATTTCCACCATAAAGTGACTATATTTGTTTTATATAAGCAAGCAATGATAACAATGGACATGACATTGGAATGCAACCTGATGAGGGTGGAGCACAACTTTCACATGAAGGTAATGGTGGGGATCCCGGTACTGGAGGTATTCAAAAATAATTATGCATTTATTAATACAATTAAACATCTTTTATTGTAATTTATGTAGTAATTAATGTCACCTTTTCTATTTTTTCTTTATAGCATGTAGAGCATGATGAAGAGGTTGAGAATGATCAAGATAGACAAGTACATCAGGAACATGATGTGCCCCCATCAAGTAAAGAGGACTACTATTATTCTTTTAAATGAATTTAATTGCAATTGGCATATTGATTAATGTAACCTTTCATGTTTCAACTCCAGAGGATTTATAAGTTGTTCAACATGTTGAGGACGAGGCTAGATGACATGATCAGGAAATTGATGTGGCCCCATCATGTAAAGAGCACCCATGTAATATTCTTATAATTAATGAAATACTTGTAACAATAATAAAAAACTTATCAATTTAACCCATTTCTTTGTTATTGCAGCAGACCCCACTTTGCGTAGGGCTCCACAACATGTCACTAGGCATACATTAAGATCAAGAGAAAAGGGAACAACAACTGAAGAGGGGAAAAATGATGAAGAAAATTATGCTCCACTTTGTCAATACTTAGATTAAAAAAGAAAACAAAAAAAGAAATGGTTTTTATCATATTATGTGTTACTGAATGAATTTTATGTGTTAATGAATGTTACATGTTAATTATTGTTGATGAATCTTATGTGTTAATGAATTTTATGTAATAATGAATGAATGTTATATTTTATTAATGGATGAAATAATTAATGAATGTTATCTATTAACAGGGAATTTAGAGTGATGTGGGGGGAATGAGCTTCCACCTTCACATGGTTGGCTCTATTAAGTAGAGAACATTAAACTATTATTGAAACAAAGAGAAGCTCAATAAGGTGTATTGAATCTTAATTGAAGGGTCCAACAGAGCCAATAGGAACAACAACACCACAAGTTACTTACTAGAGACCATCATAGGTAAGGTCCTTAATTAATATTTCTGATTTTTGTTTTAGTTTTTTGTTTAAATATTAGCTTGTTGTTTATTAAGATTTTTGTTGACCACAATCACCATAACTACCATACCATGTATGCAACCCTTCCATGTACTTCTTAACAACTAATACTAACTTTCTCACAATCAACCCTTGGATTTACCATCTTCCAACTACACACCATCTCCCATATATTTCCCTTAACAACATCTCTCATTAACCAAGAACCCTGGGTATCTTGACATTTTTTGAGTATGAGTCATTGTCTATACCAAACCAATAGGCTATATGTTGTCCCTAGGATAAGAGTATCCCTATTCTGACAGTAAAATAATGTTCTTGATGTTCAACGATTACAATGCCAAGTGTATCACCAATATTTCAAATATAAAGTAAATCTTCTTTCTATTTGACCATGTTTTTGCCCATAATAGTGAAGTTAATAGGCTTATTTGTATATGGATAGACTTATGACATATTTTCCATCATGGAACACAACTTCAACACATTCATACAAGGTCAATTTGACCTTGTTTTGTAATAACACTCACCTTTCAACTTACTCTATGAGGTATCAACTCAACTGAACTCTTAGATTCATCGTACAAATTCAACTTATTAGAGGCAAATAATCTCCTTTTACTAACACAACCACTTTCACCAAATCATAATTAAGACCCTTTGTAGACATGCAAAAATGGACAAGTGCTTTTAAATTGCAAAAATCAATAAAATGGCTTAAAATCATCAAAATGCACTAATTCAATCAAAAAGGGATCAAATCAATTAAAATGGACATAATTAAATAAAGTTAGACAAAATCAATTAAAGCAAAGGAAAAATCAAATAATGAGGTTAAATAATTAAATAAAAACTCAAAGGGGTGAAAAGCACTACATAATTGATTTTAATCAATTAATTGTATAGTTGTTTAAATCAAAAATCAAAATGAACCTATTACCCTTACATGGCTAAATTTAATTAATTAATTGAATTTAATAATTCCTAATATCTTTCAACAAAGTTGAGCAACCAATGAAAATTGAGGACAAAAAGACATAAATCACTCAAAAAGGATGAATCTCAATCACTCATTCTAATCTTTCAATCTCAACCACTCAATCTTGTCCTTTTGTCCAAAGCTTTGAGACAAACCTTTAAATTGTCCCCCCATTTATGAACAAAGCAAAGTATTTGACTCAACCAAGGGTTAATCATGATTACTTCACTCCACCCCCTACCCTTGGGAATTTACTATAAATATGAAGCATTTTGAGAGAAATTATCATCTTAGAAATTCATTTGCAAAGCATTGTTACTATAGGCAATTGAAGAGCATTCTAAGAGCATTTAAGAGCATTTAGAGCATTTGCATTATACTTTTAATCAATTTGAGCTAGAATCATCATCATAGAAGCATTGTAGAAGCATAGAACAGCATACATTCTCATTTTAGAAGTGTCACTTGTGGAGATTTGAGCTGAGAGATTCACTTACCACCTCTTTCTAGAGAGCCATAAGATGCTATAGATCTTAGTTTCATTTTTAAATAGATTTGCATTGTATTTACTTTAGAATTGTTGCTAATTTGATCTTAATTTCATGAAGGTGATTATCATCATCACACAAATGGCACCCACCGTGGGGCCCTAGGCCTCATTTTATCATTTTCATCATAATTTGCATTCTTGTTTTGTCTATTTTCTGTGAATATTTTGCAGGAAATAGGCGAAGTCATGCTTACGAGAGATTTAATCACACCTGCTGTCATTTTACTACCGCTTAAGATCTCTATCCTAATGCCTGTTAGCTGAGGATTCACGCCTAGCATACAACTTTTATCTTGTCTTGAGTTCTCTACAATCTCCTGTGAATCAAAAGCTCATGCCTGCAAGATCAAAGCATTCAGCCTTTTGTGCTTAAAGTCACACCTATGACTCAGGAAGTATCACTTTACCACAATTTGTTATCGCCTATCTTTACGCTTTGCTTCACAATTTTAAATAACAGTTATGCTTATAATCTGTCAATTCACGCTTACTATTATTAAAGTGTCACTTAGCACAAATCATTTTCTACAATTTTAAATTATGTTCACGCTTTGTGATAAATTGTTCACGCTTGTGTAATTTTCAATGTTACTGCAAAGTGTCCCTTTTTGTCACTAAATTTATGCTTGTTGTCAATTTGTTCATGCCTATTAGCTGGACAATGTTGCCTACTATCTGTTGCCTTTATTTACTATTAAATTGATTAAATCATTTGTCTAACTCTCTATTTACATGATTTGATAGTAAATGAGCAATCATAGAAAAGTACACAAGTTGAAAAGCAGATTCAATCAAGAAGGAAAGGCACTAACCAAGAGGATTAAGAAGGAAAATATTGCACATATTAAGGCTGTCCTTGAGACTACACAAGAGGATGACAATCAAGTATTTTAGAACTATCTTGCAATTATTGAAGCTTACAAAATGAAATTTGTCTCTCTAAATTGGATTTTTAGTCCTTAGTTCAAGTTTTCTTTGGAAATTTGCAAATAAGGTGCATAAAATTCATACATAATTCTTTGCTTCATCAATTTCGATTTTGGTTTCCCCTCATAGTGTTTGTTGGTGTTGACTAACTTGCTGGTGGATAAGCACATTGGAAGGAGCTATTTGCCAAGGTAAGACAAAAAATAATGAAATCATTCAAAAATGCCCCTAACTTCAATTAGCTACAAAGGAAAAGGTAAGCCTAAACTAGTCAATATTTTCCCTTAGCTTGTGGCATTGGTGCATTTAAAATTTAGTAATTAAGAAGGATTAAGGAATCAAACACATAAATCAAAAGCCTTTTGTTTGTGGAAGAGAGTAGAAATACTCAAATCCCTATAGTTAGTGGGTGAAAGAAATTGAATAAAATTGTCTATTGTGTTTGGGAACTAAAGGGAAAGTTAGGGATATGCTCTTCACCTTTCGGTGAACCAAATTCCCAAAAGCTTGACCTTAATTCCATTTTCCTTGCTTTGAATGAACATGCTAGAGAATTAGTGGGCTCACCTCCCGAGTTGTGCCTTAACAAGGCCGGTGAGAGGGATAGCCCAAAGGGGGATACGCTCACTTTTGCTGCGGGAATCCAACCCACTATAAAATGAAACGCATGCATCCTTAATGAGGTGTGTGACAAATAGATTTTAAATTTTTTGAACTTCTTCTAGTGGTCCTCACGAATTACGAAAAATCATACCTTGGTGCATGTGGGAAGCCCCTTAACATACTTGGGGGATGAAAGTTTAAGATCTATTTGAACGGAATCCATAATAAATCCTTGATAAAGTAGCAAGACCACCTTTTAGAGCCAAAATGTTAAGAGCCAAATTTGACTTTAGGTAGGTTGCTTGGAATTCTTTCTTGTGTTATACTTGTGGAAACATTCGAGAATATACACACTAGATTGTTTTAGGGATAAGATGAAAAATTGATGTGTGTGTTGTGATTGTGTTCTATTTTCAAACAAGGAAATTTCATAAGACCTGATCTTAAACGTTTAAAAAATTCAAAATTTTACAACCTGGTCAGAGAAGTGTCACCTATGCACAAAACAATCCCGCCTATCAGAGGCTCAGTCACACTTGTGACTTATATGAAAATGTGTAGCAAAAGTGAAGTCATGCCTAGAAAATATTTAAACACGCCTGCTAAAATTGGAAAATCGCTTATCAATAGCAAAGTGTCGCCTACTTACCTGCAGTGTGCCACCTAACAATATACCAGTTCATGCGTACAAAAAATAAAGTCATGCCTACACTTAGGCTCGTGACGCCTAGAAATCTAAAAGGGAAAATAGAGAATATTTTCAGAAGGGGTCAAAAAATTTTGATCATATATTTGAATACCCTTTTCCGTGTTCTTGCTACTCCAACATTCAGCCTAGTCAAAAATCCTGCTCTACACATTTTTTGTAAATTTTACAAAGGATTTGACCACAGGCAATATTGACTCTTATTCTACAAGGTTCATGCTTGCTTTTACTAGATCCTTCTACATCAAGAAAACCTTTCAAGAAGATGGGACTTATTTGAGGCAAGAGCTCCCTTATCCTAGTAATGATTCTACCACTCCAAGAGTACCCCAAAAATCACCCGAACAAGAAATGCAAGACAACATGATGTACTATGGTGGCTTGGGTAATAAAAACAATAGTAGCATTGATCTGAACAACCAAGGTGATGCAAATAATGGGGGCATTGACATGAATAATCAAGGTAATACCAATAGTGGAGGGGCGGATCAAAACACTCAAGGAATTGATACCACTCACCAAAGAACTAATACTGAACCAACTGTCGATGATGCCACCGATGAAAAAGTTGATGAAGCCATTAAATGCCCTTATTTCATAAGACTCATGGAAAAAGGCAATGGCAAGAGATAAAGAGAAGTATTTCATGGACCTAGCCCAAGCAAGCCTTAAGCTTGTTGGAAATATTCAAGGATTAACCGAGTTACTGAGAGGGGAGGGGTGAATCAGTAACTTCAAATTTTCTTACAATTACAGATGTATTAACATATAGTTCACTTTTTCTTTATGCATATAGAAAGCATGAAACTTAAAAGCATTCACAACAATGACACATAGATTTGGTTACCTAGAAACCTTCCAAAAAGAAAGTAAAACTGGGGTGGGGATGAAACCCACAAAGCTTTAGTACTGCAGAATAAAGTTGGTCGGTTAAGGCTTACAATTTGATCACTTCTGATGATCTGTCCTGTTAGGAGCAATAAGGATTGCTAGATCCACCTTGTTAAAGGATTTACAAACATACAATGAAGTATGCACTCGGTAAAGAGATTTTACAATAGACTGTTAAGTCTACCTGGTTAAAGGATTTTAGTACTGATTCACCTGTTAGGATGAAACAGTAGATCTCTTGCTTTGCAACTGGATTGCTGATTGAGATTCGCTAAATGTACTGATCACCTTCTGTGATGAATTTGTCTTTGTTGTTCCCTATACTGTTGTAGCCCTTTGTAATTCGCTTATCTCTGCCTTTCCTTTTTATTCACATACATACTCATATAATTACATCTTGACATTTTTACAACATTGTTTATATACAAGTCTAAACAATTAATTACATTTACAAAGTAGGCTTGACAAATAAACATGAGTGCCACTAAGTCGGCCCAAGTATGGTTACACAGTTCCTGCAAACTAACTCGGTGACTTTCTGATACTCGGTGTCCACTGCATTACTCGGCATCGTCATGCACTCGGTAGAAGTGAAGGCACGGTTCATACTAACCACTCGGTAGGTTTTGAACTCGGTAAATACTGGTGACTCAATAGACATAATGTTACTCGGTTTACACTGTCCTGCTCGGTTTGCATTGTTCTACTCGGTTTGCACTGTTCTGCTCGGTTTGCACTATTCTGCTCGGTTTGCACTGTTCTACTCAGTTTGCACTCAGAATGCGAATAAGTGTTGTCACTAGTGGAAATTCTACTTAATGCCAACAATCTCCCCCTTTGGCATTAGTGACAAAAACACTTATTGCTCAAAACTTATATACATGAATCATACTGAGATTTATTTTGATTTGTCTTTGTCATAGGGCTTTATACATTATCTCCCCCTTTCAATGTGCTAACTTTTTCTTCTATACAAATCTCCTTCTATACATATCTCCCCCTTTTTAACGATAATGCCAAAGGTGTATATACAAGTGATTTACAGAGAGAATCCAAAATTTGATAGAAAATCAGAATGTACCTTCATAATTAGTGCCAGGGTTCTGTCCCAATTTTCTTGCAGAATCTTGCATGTTTGGATTGCAATTTGGACTTCTACAGAGAGTTCAATCATGTGATCTGCTATAGAGAACTGATTGTCATGAATCAATGTTTTGGAATGTTCAATGTGCTTATACATTGTATTCATGATGGGAAGGATCATGTTCTAGATGTCTAGCAGTGTGGACCGGATCCTTGTGTCTTTTTTTAGTAGATCTGACTGCATATTTGATAGGTATGAGACTTTCATGTGATGAGCAGAGCTTGAACTTGGTTCAAGTTGTAGCTTCTGTATGCTAATCTTCATATCCTCATCCATTTTATTCATTTTATCCTTAACATCCTTTGTGAACTCGGCAATATTGCACAGTCTGGCCAAAAGAGAGGTGACATTTGAATAGGTAGATTCAATATTTGACAAATCTAAAGACAATTCCACTTGATTAATAGCTATGTGCTGAGCAATGTGCTCAAGCACTTTATTGTTGAATCTCTTCTCGGCTCTTTCAACTAACTTTTCTATCCCAGATGAATCCTCATTGTATTTATTTACTGCTTCAGCTAATTGTAGCAAAACATGTTGAGAGGAGTCTACTTTAATACCTAATACATCAGACAAAATGTCTTTAGCATCCTTAATGATTTGATATTCCTTGTCTCTCTCCTCTTTAAGCTTCTTTTGCTTTGCTTTCCTTTGGAGGATTTCACCTATATTTTGCATTTGGTCCGCTGATAGATTTGCAAAATCTAATGTTGGAATCTCTATTTCTTCATCTAGGTCTATATCCTCTACTATATTCTTACCCAAAAAATTTATACTCGGTAGAGCCTTAGGCTTATCTGTACTTAATGCCTTAGTAGTAGTGACAATAGACATAGGAGGACTGGCTATAGAGACTGGCACACTGTCTACTGGAGAACTTAAAATATTTACACTTGTAGAATCAAAAACTGGAATACTTACTGCTGGAAAACTTGATGAAGTGGGAGACTGCAACTCGGTAGAAGAAATGGTGGTTGCTTCTGTTGTTGCTATAGGTGATTGGACAAAAGTTGAAGTTGTCACAACCATGCTTGAAGGTGTCTCCGGGCTAGATGTAGAAACTTTTACTGGAGAGGTAGGAAGTGATGCAATGACTTCTGCTGCTATTCTCACAGTATCATCTACCTCAGTGGCTTCTTCTTGTTCATCACTGTCATCTTCAATATCTTTTATTATTACTGTTTCAATACTCGGTTGGTGAAGATGGTATATGTTCTTCCATGTGGCATTTGCAACCTTCACAACCGATTCAATATTGTTGATCAGAATCAAACAAGTATTGAACTTTAGTGTCATCTTACTTTCATTTTCCTTTAATGCCTTCTTTACTTCATCATTTTTCAAGCTCGGCATTAACTGTCTCAGGGTTTGATCAAATATGTCTATCACAGTTTGCTTTGCATTGCTCCATCTCATTTTTATTGGATTTAATAAGACTGCTGGAACCTGTGGGGCTATTTCATCAGGAGAGTATTTCCACTGTCCCATCTTTTCAATAACAACATCTTCTATTTCCTTCTGTTCTGTTTCTGATCTGGTTTCATATTTAAAAGATTTTATGTTACTTACTCCAGATCCTGATCCATCTCTAAAAAGTTTGATCCTCTCTTGAAAGTTTAGAGGAGGCCTTTTGAATACTATATCTTTGTCTACCTTGTCTGCCTTATCTTTATCTTCCTTACCTCTTGCACTTCTCCTTGTAAATACAGCAGTGGGAAGCTTAGGTGCCTTAGTGATGAAAACCTTTCCTTTCTTCTTTGCAGGTTCTGGTTCCTCTATTTTCTCATCCTTTTCCTCTTCTTCTTCATCGTTATCTCCTTTGTCCTTGGTTAGCATTTGCATTTTGGCTATCCTCTTCTTTCCTTTGTTTACCGCCTGTGGAAGTTTTATGCTTAATTCAATTCTCACCTTTGCTTCATCATATGTTCCAAAATATGGAGCTTTGGGATTAACAGGCTGATTAAGAAGGGCTTCAATGATATTCTTGGTTTCATCAATATTTACCTCATAAGGAAGAGGTTTTACATATACAATCCTCGGTTTAGCTGCTTGAATATATACATTGTCACAGTCTACCATGAAACAAATGTCATCCTTGTAATCCTCCACCAACTTCTGTGGAATCCGGAATCTATCATTCATTTTCTCTTTGAAAGACTCAAAATAACTATCCATGATGTTTTCAAAATTTTCACCCATTTCTGAGATGTATTCATTTATCTCATAAAGGACTGGCACATCTTTTCTCCATACAACTTTTCCTTTGGAAGGGAAGAACTTTTGAACATAGAAGAATAAACAGACCAGTAGGGATCCAAACTTACATGGATTGTTTTTGGAAGTTTGAATGCTTTCCATGTTCTTGTTAAACTGTTTTAACAATAAATCTACAAGGTTAAATGATAAGTTGTTCTTGACCACTTTGTATGCTAGGTCAATAGCTTCACAGGAGACACTATTCTATCGGCTTGAACTGTATATTTTATGGGCAATTATGTGTGTACCAAACTTTAGTTCAGCATCGGTAATGCTGCTAACTTTCATGCCTCTACCGTCCCACTCGGCTAGGGTTTTCTTCTCCAGTTCCGACCGACCTAGGGTTTTGGTAGTTTTTTCTTTGTTCAACATGGGAAGACCGGTGATTTGATGAATCATCTTCTTGGTGATCTCTATGGGTTTCTCAAGCCAAATCTTGCCATCATGTATACGGCTGAGAATGTATCTAACCTATTTCTCCCAAAAGTTTCGAGGTAAATGTGCAATGTGAACTAATCCCTTATCTTCCAGATGTTTGTGCTCGGGTTTCAGAATACCATCCACACACAATTCTTCATGCACAATATCTAGTTCTAGGTTTCCCATTTCATGAATTGCACAATTGAAATGATTGTGAATATCATTAATAAGTAGTACCTTAGGAGGAATCTGAGATTGAGCTCCGTTCGGGTATAGGGCTGCTGCAATTGCGGGCACGATCTTGAAATCTGGTGCTCTCCATTCCCCTTGGACTAACATTTCGGATCCTTTCTTCACTGAGGTGCTGGATGATGCCATGGTAGCTCACAGAAAATTCTTTTCGCAAAAGGTATTTGAGTCGCTGGATTGCTCTTGAAGTTTTCTGCTCTCAAAGTGCTAAAATTCATGGTGAGAAATGAGTTTGATTTCTTGCCTTTTGTTTACAACTTTGTCATTAATGCTCAGTACAAATTAGGGTATGAATTCTGACAGACTGTCACCCACTAAGAATTAATTTCTCGGTGAAGACTTCACAACTCGGTGAACTCGAGAATTCATATTGCTCCGACCTCGCTCGGTAAAGACTAATACCAACCTTGTTTGGTTAAGACTGGTACCGACCTTCCTGTGATCTTACTGTATCTTGTATGCTGATTTAGATCCTTCTTTTAATTCGGTTCTGGAACTGCTTGAGGTTTGTCTAGGAGAATATAGTTCCAGTGCTTTCTTGGAAATTTAGTTTGAGTCGGTAGAGCCACCCATTCCATTACTTAGACTAGTTTGCTCGGTAGATTTAGGAATCCACTTTTGTCTCACCTGTTTCCTGACCTTAGTTGCTTCATTCTTCTTTCCATCTTCAACTTTACTAGCATTCATGTAGTTTCTGGCTATGTGATCGAGTTTAGTGCATTTGAAGCATCTTACGGTAGTATCTCTTTTCCTTAGATGATGTTTTATGCAGTTCATGCCAATGTGTCCATATTCTCCACAGTAATGACATCTACACCAGGTGTTGTAGTCCCATCCAAACATTGCTTTCATAATTTGTTCTGCTGGATTGAATGCCTTGGATCTGCACTCGGATGCTTTGTGACCTTGTTTGTTGCACTTGTGACAATTACCTCTGAATCTTGGTTTTTCCCTGCATTCATTTGCTTTGTGACCATGTTGATTGCAGTTGTAGCATTTTCCATTGAATTCTACTTTTTCATTGTTCCAACATTTATTTGAAGTATGTCCTATTTTACCACAATGATTACAAGTAGGTTTTTTATTTCTTTGAGTACCTTGCTTAGAAGATTCACCTTCTCCTTTGTATCCAAGTCCTGCTTTTCCTTTCTGCCTATGCAGATTTCGCTCATACAGCTGATTCAAGTCTTCTTGGCTTTTCAGCATTCCTTCATTGATTTGTTTTTCAGCGTTTAGGTCATCCACCAATCTTAGATTGATTTCCTTTTTAGATCTTAGTTCTTCTCTTGTGTTTTCTATTTCTGATCTTAGATTCAGAATTTCCTCATTTGTATGGGAGATCTGATCAATTAGGTTTTCTAGCTGAAGGGTTTTATTTTGGACTTCATTGTTCCTTCCATCTAATTCATCTTTCAACTTGTTTCTTTGTTCTAAGATCTCACAAAATCTTGTTGAGTGTAGTTCTTGTTCTCTTTTTAATTTTCTCACTTCTTCCTGCAGAGACCCATTCTTTTCTAGGAGTTCTTTGACAGCATTGTTTGCTTCAACTGAGCTATTTGAGGGAAAAAGATCTTCAACCTTTTCTTCAATGTAATTCTGATCATTCATCTGATTTGCAAGTTCCTTCCTTCTTCTTAGGGATTGGGAAAGATGTTCTTTTGCTTCCTTTAGTTTAGCTATGGCCATTTCCAGATCTAGCTTTTCATTTTCAATCACCTTGTTCAGTTTGAATACCTCCATTATCCTGGATCTTTGCTCAAGCTAGTTAAGCTTTATCTTGAGAACCAACAAAACTCTGATACCAATTGTTGGAAATATTCAGGGATTAACCGAGTTACTGAGAGGGGAGGGGTGAATCAGTAACTTCAAATTTTCTTACAATTACAGATGTATTAACATATAGTTCACTTTTTCTTTATGCATATAGAAAGCATGAAACTTAAAAGCATTCACAACAATGACACATAGATTTGGTTACCCAGAAACCTTCCAAAAAGAAAGTAAAACTGGGGTGGGGATGAAACCCACAAAGCTTTAGTACTGCAGAATAAAGTTGGCCGGTTAAGGCTTACAATTTGATCACTTCTGATGATCTGCCCTGTTAGGAGCAATAAGGATTGCTAGATCCACCTTGTTAAAGGATTTACAAACATACAATGAAGTATGCACTCGGTAAAGAGATTTTACAATAGACTGTTAAGTCTACCTGGTTAAAGGATTTTAGTACTGATTCACCTGTTAGGATGAAACAGCAGATCTCTTGCTTTGCAACTGGATTGCTGATTGAGATTCACTGAATGTACTGATCACCTTCTGTGATGAATTTGTCTTTGTTGTTCCCTATACTGCTGTAGCCCTTTGTAATTCGCTTATCTCTGCCTTTCCTTTTTATTCACATACATACTCATATAATTACATCTTGACATTTTTACAACATTGTTTATATACAAGTCTAAACAATTAATTACATTTACAAAGTCGGCTTGACAAATAAACATGAGTGCCACTAAGTCGGCCCAAGTATGGTTACACGGTTCCTGCAAACTAACTCGGTGACTTTCTGATACTCGGCGTCCACTGCATTACTCGGCATCGTCATGCACTCGGTAGAAGTGAAGGCATGGTTCATACTAACCACTCGGTAGGTTTTGAACTCGGTAAATACTGGTGACTCGGTAGACATAATGTTACTCGGTTTACACTGTCCTGCTCGGTTTTCACTGTTCTGCTCGGTTTGCACTGTTCTGCTCAGTTTGCACTATTCTGCTCGGTTTGCACTGTTCTGCTCGGTTTGCACTGTTCTGCTCAGTTTGCACTATTCTGCTCAGTTTGCACTGTTCTACTTGGTTTGCACTGTTCTGCTCGATTTGCACTCAGAATGCGAATAAGTGTTGTCACTAGTGGCAATTCTGCTTAATGCCAACAAAGCTTCCATGAGATTATGATGTGAATCAACTTAGACCACCCGAAGTTGAAGAAAGTTCCATTGACATCATGAAAAAATAGTTCAAAATATTTCAAATGCAACTGGATACAATCAAGCAAAGTGGGGCTCCTAAACCCTTTTCTATCAAAGCTTTGTGCCCATTCCCGTTTGATAAAAGTCTAGTAATGGCACCATTCCTGATCAATGTAGTGTTTCCCAAATATGACAAGTATGAAGGAATGTCAGATCCACAAGATCACTTACAAGAGTTTTGTGCATTGAGCTTATAGTTCATGCATGATACCACCTATTTAATGAGACTATTCCCAAGAAGCTTAGGAGGTATGGCTATGGAATGGTTTTCTAAGTTACCATCCGGCATAAAAACCTTTGAAGAACTAGCTTCAAAATTTGTGGCCCATTACTCATACAACATCAAGCATGAGGTCACAATGATAACATTATGTAATACTAAACAAAAGGATGGAGAAGCATTCCTCACTTTCTTACAAAGGTGGAGGACTGTATTTGCTAGGTATCCTAGGAGTGTGCCTGAAAAGGAGAAAATGGATATATTCATTAATAGCTTGAGCAACGAGATGAACTACCGATTGAGAATGCAATGCCCAAGACATTCCAAGACCTCATAGAAAATGGAGTAACAATAGAAGAAGTGTTGGTTAAAAGTGGAGAGTTGCAATTATATAAAGATAACAAAAATAACTCCAACAACAATAACTCCAACAATGGCACCAATCAGAATAAGAATTGGTTCAATAGCAATAATCAGTATAAAAATAACAATAAGGGAATAGTCAATGATAGGGTGGTTGATTCTAGCAACTTGAAGGTGACTCCATTTTCTCTTACAAGAACACCTCATCAGCTGAATAATGCAAACCAGACCTACAATGCACCTTCCAACAACAATGCTAATAGTGGCAACCAAGGAAATAATCAAAGGAGTAATAAATCTGATAAATTCTTGGTGCCAACTCCTCAAAGGAACTTCACACCCTTGGGTGAACCCCTCGAAAAGGCATTAAAAATCCTCATGGCTAACAACATCATTAATCTACCTAGCATTCAGCCTTATGAGCCACACAACAAGCCTAGCTGGTGGATTGCAAATAGCCATTGTGAATACCATAGGATTCGAGGGCACACAACAAATGAGTGCTTGTAGCTAAATAATGTGGTGCAAGACTTAATCGATAGTGGCATGATCACCATTGACGGACCTTAAAGCAATGAAGACCATACAGCTTTCAAACAGCCCTTCTACAAACATGATAAAGGGGATTCATCCAATGGCAAGAAACAAAGCAACAATAACATTAACTTTGCACCACCTTATGATAATGTTGTAAATGCTATAATAATCAAAGAAAAGCCCCAAAAAGATACATCTAATGTTATTACTAGGGGGCAGACTTCAAGGATTACCCTACAAGGGGTTGATCCTAAAATTATGAACACTTTGCGATCCAACATTGTGATCAAGCAATCTTCTATAGCAGCAAAACCTTATAGCTTGGTAGATCAGCTACAAAGAACTCTAGCACAAATCTCTATCTTGGAGCTATTGAAGCTATCTCCTAACCATAAGAAAATTTTAGAAAAGGCTCTAGTAGAGATGAATGTTCCTACTAACTTAGAAGAGGGGAAGTTTCAAAACATGGTAGGTCATCTCATTACACCTCATTGCTTGTCATTCTCTGACCAAGATGACATGTCTATTACCCATCCCCAAAACCTACCATTGCATATAGAGGTCTTGATTGAACACCATAGAGTCAAAAGAGCTCTCATAGATGGAGGAACTAGCCTTAACATCTACACGTTGAGTCTTGTCAAATCCCTTGAGTCTTGCATTGACCCTATGAAAAGAATAACCATAAAGGCCTATGATGAAGCTGAAAGAGCCTCCAAAGGCATGATAGTATTGCCCATTCAAGTGGGACCTGTCAGAAAGGACACAAATTGCCAAGTATTGGACATGAAGCTAACTTATAATATTTTATTGGGGAGACCATGGATCCACAAGATGCAAGCAGTCCCATCTACGTACCACCAATGCATCAAATTTTCATACATGGGTGAAGAAATCACAGTTGGAGGGGACTCAAATCCGTTCCAATATTGCAATGCACTCAAACCCCTTCATGAACTATTTATTCCACATAACTAAGAAGGAATCATCCAAAAAGCCACCATTGAAGATACCAAAATGGATGATCCCATGATAACATTAAGTGCTACTTCAAACCCTCCTCAAGCTCGCTCATCGATATCAACTAAGGGAAAGGAAAAAATGAGCTACGAGGGTCCAACTCCAAATGAAGGTTCAGATCAAGTACCTAAATCAGAGATAGTACTTTACAAATCCACCTGAGAAGAAAAGGATGAAACTAAAAAGGATAACTACAAGAAAATGAGTGAGATGATGGATGCATTCGACAAACAATGTAAAATCAGTTCCAAAGGAGTAGGGGAATACTCTGTTTCCCTATTTGACTTGCCCACATCTCCAAAAATGCATGGCAAACCATCAAAAGAACACCTACCTCATAAGTATAACTCTTACTTTGTAAGAGAAAGTGACAAAGAAACATTTGATAAGGAGGAAAATGAAGTCCTTCAATGGCTTTATCATGACAAAGAGGATACCTCAAGTAGTCCCATAGAAAGAATCCAGCATATCAACATTCAAACTGAGTAGTATGGGAAAGGATTTGAGATAATGTAGAAAATGGGATACAAGGGAAGAGGACCCTTAGGCCGAAGAAATAGAGGTTTATTAGAACCCATTGAACCTTCTTGGAGAGCAAAAGAAGAAAGATCTGGAGTAGGCTACCAATACAAAGGAGAAAGCTCCAGCCTAATGCAAGACTCATATCCTCAAGTAAACATGTTGGGATCTAATGTAGATAGTGATGATTCACAAGATTATGAGTGGGACACTCTATCTGATGAATCATGCCAGGATAAAGAAGTAGTCACAATACATACTTATGCAAAGATCCCAAGGCAACAAACTCAACACAATTAAGAACCTAATATACAAGATCTTAGCATAGGACAAGCACCTACTAATCCACCATGGATAGATACATTTTGGATGCCTTCAAAAGGAGGGAGATTCAAACATTAGTTTTAATCCACTCGTGGTTTTTCCCACGCTATTTCCCATAGAAGTTGACGAGGACTCAAGTGAAGGGGATTTTGACCCTTCTTCCATGGACCATCTTGAGGAAGCTCACGTCATAGATCTAAATGATACAATGTATGAACCCTCAAATGAAGTCATGTCCATAAACCCAATTGATGAAAACTTTCCTAATGAAACCTTATCCTTGATAAATCCTCACCTTATTGATTGGGACCAAACCGAGCCAAGTGACTTGCTTTATTTCCCAAATGACCAAGCAATGAACCAATACCTTAATGCGGTTGAACCCTCTTTCACTAACAAATTCAAACTAAACATGATGGAAGCAATGGGGGTCCAATCTCTTAGTTAAAAGAAAAAAAATTTAAAAAAAATTAAAAATGAGAAGTTCTAGTGATGAAAACCACAATGTGGCAGCACTAGAACCAAAAAAAGTAAAGATAAAAGATGTTTCCTATGGTGAAAACCCAACTGTGGCACCAAAGGAAGAGAGATTGGATACCCTACCTAAGCATGAGGAAGAAAGGTCACCTATTCTCATAGAGCCGATAGAAAAGGTCAACATTGGGATAGAATTGGATCCAAAATTTATACACTTGGCTACATCACTTACACCTCTAGAAAGATAGGATTTCATCATTTTTTTCCAAGAACAACAAGTGAACTTTGCATGGTCATAGGCAGACATGCCCGGATTGGATCTCGACTTCATAATGCATCATTTGAATGTTAGACCAGGGGTTAAGCCCATCAAGCAAAAGTTGAGAAAAATGCACCCACATATAGCTCTCTTAGTCAAGGCAGAATTAGAAAAATTGTTGAAGGTGGGATTCATAAGAGCAATAGCCTATGTTGAATGGATATCTAACATTGTACTGGTCACAAAACATGACAAATCCATTCATGTATGCATGGATTTTTGAGACTTGAATCTTGCATGTCCTAAGGACGACTTCCCACTTCCAAGCATTGATGCAATAGTCGACTTGACAACAGGTCACTCCATGTACTCATTAATGGATGGTTTCAGTGGATATAATCAAATAAAAATTGCACCTAAAGACCAAGAGAAGACTGCCTTTACATGTCCTTGGGGTACCTTTTGTTGGAATGTCATGCCCTTCGGCCTTAAAAATGTCAGAGCCACATATCAAAGGGCAATGAAAACTATCTTCCACAACATGATGCACACATTTTTAGAAGATTATGTGGATGACGTATTGGCCAAGTCCCACAAAAGAGAAGATCACCTACAAATTTTGAAAAAGATATTCATTCGGTTGGAGCAGTTCAAAGTGAGATTAAACCCAAAGAAATGTGCCTTTGGTGTCAAATCTAGCAAATTGCTAGGCTATATAGTTTCAGCAAAAGGAATTGAAGTGGATCTGAAAAAAGTACAAGCAATAATGGATATGGAGATACCAAAGAACATTAGCCAAATGAGGTCTCTAGAAAGAAAAATACAATCCATAAGAAGGTTCATTTCGCAATTGGCTGAAAAATGTCATTCATTCACAAGGTTGCTACATAAAGATACTATGTTCATGTGGGATGAAGAATGTGACCAAGCCTTCACTCTATTGAAGACTTATCTCATAAATCCACCTATCCTAATACCACCAATCAAGGGAAAATCATTGCTACTCTACATATCTGCTACTGAAAGGTCTCTAGGAGTTCTTTTGGTGCAAGAAGATGAACAAGGAAAGGAAAGGGCAACCTACTATTTGAGTAGGACATTGATCAAATACAAACTTAACTACACATTCATGGAAAGGGCTTGTCTAGCAGTTTTTTTTGCATCTCAAAAATTGAGACATTATATGTTGATGCACAAGGTAAAGCTAATTGCCAAAATTGATCCTCTAAAGTATTTGCTAAGTAAAACTTCCTTAATGGGTAGGATAACAAAATGGGTCACGATATTGAGTGAGATTGACATTGATTATGTTGATAGAAAATTAATAAAAGGAAAAGTGATAGCAGATCACTTAGCTAAAAATCCAATTACTTCTACACAAACCATTCAAGTGGAATTTCTAGATTTTGCAATTGTCAACATAGAGGCTAAAACGTGGAAGTTGTACTTTGACGGCTCATATACACAAGGAGGTTCTAGGGCCAGAATATTATTGGTTACTCCTCAAGGGTACATCATTCCTAAGTCCTGCAAGCTCTTGTTCCCATGCACAAACAATATAGCAGAATATGAGGCTCTAGTCATAGGCATCAAAATGGCTTTAGAATGGAACATCACTAAGCTAAAAATATATGGAGATTCTCAACTCATCATCAATCAAGTCAACAATGAATACAACACTAAAGATGAAAATTTGATGCCATATAAGACCATGATCAATGGATGGAAGAAGTACTTTGCCTTGATCACTTTTGAGTAGATTCTGAGAGAGAAAAATAGAGCAATTGATGCAATGGCCACCTTGGCTTCCTTATTACAAAAACTAGATCAAAATGAGAAGTACAAGTTCTTGGTGGAAGAGTTGGTGAAACCAACATTCGACCTTCCCAAAACCAAAATTGTTGCCCTACTTCATGGACATGACTCACCTTGGTATAGCCCTATATATACCTATCTCAAAGACCAAGTGATACCTTTAGACCAATCCCAAGCCCAAAAATGAAACTTCATACACCAAGCAGCCCATTACATAATCCTTTCAGACACATTGTATCGTAAGGGTCTTGACGGGATGTTACTTAGATGTCTAGAGGAAGAAGAGTCTAAGTTAGCTTTACATGAGGTTCACAAAGGCATTTGTGGGTCACACTCAAGTGGTTTAAACCTAGCTAAGAAGATCCTTCGCTTAGGGTATTTCTGGAAGACCTTAGAAAAAGATGCTTGTCACTTTGTCAGGATATGCAGCAAATGTCAATATCATGGTGACATGATACATGTACCAGCACAAGAATTGCACCCATTTGTTACACCATGGCCATTCTCTCAATGGTGGTTTGACTTGATTGGCATCATATACCCACCTTCTTCAAATGGGCACAAATACATCATAACCGCAATGGAGTATTTCACTAAGTGGGTCGAAGTGGTTCTTTGATCACGATCATGGGTAAGAAGATTTCCATGTTCATTTTGAATCATATCATTTGCAGATATGGTATTCCTCATGCCATAATAATAGATAATGGAAAGCAATTCAAAAACAAGGATGTGGATGAACTTTGTGCTACAATTCATATCACTCACCATTCTTCATCCATTTATTACCCTTGAGGAAATGGACAAGCCAAAGCCACAAATAAGAACATTTTGAAAATCTTGAAGAGATCGGTAAATAAATCGGGAAGAGATTGGCATGTGCAAATTAATTTGGCATTATGGGCCTATAGAACTAGCATTCAGACACCTACGGGAGCCACACCATTTTCATTAGTCTATGGAGCCGAAGCAGTTCTACCATTGGAGGTCAAAATCCCATCTCTATGAGTGTCATTGCAAGGGTTGATAATAGATGAAGACTATAGAGTCTCTAGGCTTCAACAATTGGAGTTGCTAGAAGAACACCAAACACAAGCCTATGAGCACCTGAAAGTGTATCAAAATAGAATCTCAAGGAACTATAATAAGCATATCAAACCGAGAATCTTTCAGGTAGGAGACTTAGTGTTAAGAGAAAACCCAAAGAATCATGCTAACAAAGAAAAGAAAGGAAAATGGGAGGCTAATTGGCTTGGTTTGTTCATCATTGTGTCTTCATTTGGAATGGGAACCTATAAGTTATCAAATTGTGAAGGAGAGGAACTCTGAGAACCTATTAACAGCATTCATCTCAAAAGGTTCTATACATGAGGTAGATGAAAGAGTATAAAGAGTATCAGATGAGGAGCATCCTATCTATTGTACATAGTCAAAGAGATCTTGAAAAATACAAAAAAAATTGAAAAAAAAAAAATACAAAAAAATTGAAAAAAAAAAAATATAAAAAAAGAGAAAAAAAAGTGCCTTGGTGAAAACCTAGAAATAGGCACCTTGGTAGCAAAAAAAAAAGTGAAAAAAGAAAAAATAAAAAATCCAAAGGGTGAAAACTTGGTAAACAAGCGCCTTTTTTTCCCTTAAGTCTGTCTTTCCAAGTTACATATGTCCATATTGCATTTCCAACATCCCATTTGTAAAACTGTCATTGCATCTGTCATTTGTGCATAGTCATAATAAAGCCTTTCAGTCGCATTGTTGCATTGCCTGTCAGCCCTAAGTTCACACCAAGATCACATTTATCACTTGGGGGTAGGAAAGGATTGGAAATTTGGTACCAAATGGATTCAATAAGTGCTACAATTAGTCACGTCAGAGAGAGACTTATCAAAGCTTCAGAAGAGTGGAAATTTTATCAAACCTTTGATGGATATCATTGTTCAAACCCAAGTATTCGAGCCGACAACAATATCCTTGAGCCTTCATTGACTTTATTATTCGGGATTAAAAATTGACAAAACACCTTAAAGATCAAAATGCTTGGAAATACTTTTTAAAAATCATGAAACATTGCAAAACACTTGAAGCTTCCTTTTGATAATCTTTACAAAATTGAATTTTATCACATCATTTTAGCTAATCGATGGTGTTTTGACTAGATTAGCCATGATAGAGACATGATATTTTCTTTCCTTTGAGTGATTATTTTGAGGAAGATTCATCAACTTATGACAGTTCATCTAACAACACGGTCATCAAAGAACCATCGAGGACTATCCCATAAGAGGAAGGATTGACCTTTTCTTGTTTATGCAAATGGATCCCTTAGCTATTTAGATATTCCATATCTTAATACCAAAAATCCACTTGCAACATTGAATCCGTTGACACCGGTATTCAAACTCCCATAGTTTGGTCATCCAACTAGTGAGGGTTGTACTAGGTTCAAAAAGACGTTACCAAAAGCAATAAAAATTGATATTCATACCATCATGATGTGGTCAGTGATGATTATACTTTCTTTTCGATCTCAAAATGCTCAATGATGAAAATTTATCTCAATGGAATTTCTTTGCTAAAAGCTAGTTGTGTGCTAAAATGTTGTCACACTTCTATGAATCATTATATCCAAGATTACTCAATAATGAGATCTCAAATGGCAGCTCATAGCTCTCTATTCATGGAGTGCAAAGGTTTATGATGGAGGCCCTCATATTTGACCTAGTTTGTGCCCATACAAGTACACCATAAAATTAGAGATTCAAAGATGCATGCAAATGAAAATGAAAGTAGATCTAAGCTAGATTGATTAAGCTAGATGCAAGAAAGAAAATGAAAATGATGATGCAATACTTCAATATGAGAGATCTAAGAATACCATAGCTCCAAGATGCCAAGATTGAGAGACTCCAAGATTCCAAGATGCTAAGATGCCAAGACTCTAAAAGGATGATAATGCAAGAGATGATGATGCAAAAGATGGATAATTAAGAATGAGGAGAGAGTCTCCTTATAAAGGAATTTAGAAATGAATGGGCGGTCAAGATTAAGAGGCAAAAAAAAATGAGAAATGGTGGAGATTAAATCTTGGTTGATCCATGTGCTCAAGATTCTCAAGAGGCAAAATCAATGGACATGTTTAAGAGGCAAAAAGATATGTGGAAGAGATTAAGAGGCAAAACCCTTTTTCAAAAACTTAAAAGATTCTATCTCATAGGAAAGTGCACTTTACTTTGTTATTTTTATTATTTATTATTTATTTATTATTTTTAGCAAAGTGGTTTCCAATATTTAATTAAAAGATTTTTTATTTATTTAAAAGAGATTTGTTCTTTTAATTAAAATGAGATTTAAAATAAATCACTTGATGATTTAATTAAATGATTTTTATTTAATTAAAAGATATTTTTAGTTAATTAAAAGGGAGCAAGTTCTCTCAATTAAATAAAACTTGGGAAATATATTAAAATATTTGAATTAATTATAATTTAATCAAATAAATTGATTTGAATTAAAAATATTAAAAATTATTGATTCAGAAAATTGATAAAATAATTCCAACATTGATAAAATGAAGAATGGGGGCCCAAAGTCTAGGTGACCATTTTAGGGTGCATACATTTGCCCCTCTTTGGGTGATGTGTGATCATTTTGGGAACATGTGTGGCTAAAGAAAAATTGAAATGTGAAGTCAATTTGGGATCACAAAACAATCCAGACGTGTGATCATTCTGGGAACACACCATGACAAAGATAAGCTGATTGAAAAAGACAAGGCCAACACCCTTGTAAATAGGTAATTGTCAAGTCTCAGATAAGAGATAAGAATCTCAAGCAAGGTTGCCTCAAGCGAAGCAATTGATAGGATTGATAAAGCTAAATCAAGGATTGAAGTTTGATAGGTACTGCCCCCTCGTGATCGAAATTGAAATGAGATAGAGGAGAAATAGTAAATTGATAAATTTGATCAAATCAAACTAAAGATACGGTTCTTGATGTAAGATGAAAGATATAAGGATCACAGAAACAAGGTAGATCATCAAGCGGGAAAGATTATGCTCCAAGGTTGAATCAGAAGAAAAGAAGTGAGGTGAAAGCGAATGGAAGATAGAAATTTGGAAGAGGTGAAAAGAAATGAAGAGAAGAAAAAGAATTTGCCTCAAGAAAGAGGATGCCTCAGAATCAATCAACTGTTTAAGATAGAAATTTTGATTGAGATCACGAAAGAAGATAAGGAAATTGAGGATCAAAACGTGACCATAGTTGATTAAAAGTCTAAAAGAAAGATGAAGGAAAACCCTCTCAAACTCTTAATGCAGCCTAAAAATGCAAATTAACATGAAGTCTAACAATGCAAGCTACATGAAAATGCAAAGGTGTACTTGCAATAGAGCAACTGTAACATAGGATCTTGTGTTCATCATTCATTATAGAATGTTAAGGAACTTATTTTCATCATTGGGCCATTATTAACGAACATCAAAAAATCACACAATCATCACTAGTCACAAGCACAACTATGAAAATATGAATGTGATTTATATCAGATTGGAATGTGGAAAGATTCTAAGATAAGAATCAAAGACATAAAGGTCAAGATGACTTCAATGTTAGTTTACCCAATTTAATGTAGCAAAACCACACTCGCATCAAGGCATAGATGCCAGGATGATCACGAGAACGGTTGTGCAAAAATAGTCAAGGATGATGCCTCAAATCTCCTAAGTGTTTCAAGGGAACAACAAGAGACACTCAAGAGGTTCAAGACCACACCCACAAGCAAAAAGAAAATAAAAACATGCCCCATGCCCCAAGTCCTCTAACTATGCATCCTGAAGAGACTTATTAGACAAGGACACTCAATGAAAATCAATAACAGTCAGCACACAAAGAAAAGATCATGAAATAGCTCAAGCATTAAGTGTTGTGTTTCAAAATTTAAGTGTGTTAACTGATACTGATTTTTGAGGATAAGGATCGAATGCTTGCCAACAGGTAAGATCACATGACAAAACTGGGTAAAACCAAACTGAGAAGTGTTGAGAAACACTCGACACTGGAGTTGTGTTGAAAAAAACAGTTGGGGAGGTGTTGAAAAACACCATTTGCGAGATGCCCTAAAGACTAATGCATCTAAGAGACCAAAGCTAACATAGTTATGCCCCCTAGACAAAGACAAAGACCAATTCCAAACCAAGGCAACAAGGACAAGGCATGATGGAGAAAGGCTAAGTGTCAAGGACGCGTGCTAAGAAACAGGGGTGCAAAGGCCTCAAGTAGCGCCCACTTCTAAGTTTTCACCACTTGAATTTTTATTTTTTTATTTTTTTTTAGAACTTTTTATAAAAAAAAATTTGTATTTTTGCTACCAAGGCGCCTATTTCCAAGTTTTCACCAAGGCACTTTTTCTATTTTTTTTGAATTTTTAAATTTTTTGATTTTTTTTGTATTTTTAGAATATATATATTTTTTTGAGATACATCAAAGCACCTATTGCTAGGTTTTCACTAAGATGATCATTTTTTCAAGACATTTTCTGATTTTTAGGATTTTTAACAATATATCTTTTTTTTGAAGTTTTTCAAGATCAATAAGTATGTACAAAGGATGCCCCCAAACAGAATGGGCATCAAACTCCCAAGAAAGATCACATCATGTAGTCCCAATGTCTAGCAAGGTGGAGGACAAGAGGGATTAGCAAGCTAGTTGAAGAGATGGAAGATAAGAGAATGAAGGAGAATGAAGGGAAGAAATCCTCAAGGGAAAAATTATCATGTAAAGCACATTTGGACAAGCAATGAAAGGCCAGCATAGGATAAGTCACAAAGGTGTAATGCAAAAGAAGTAAAAGATGTAGTCGAAAGGAGTAGACATGTCAAGAGGCTTCATAGCATCGTGTTTTACTCTTTTTTATTAGATCAAGACCAAAGGGGAAAAGGATAGCGAAAGGCTAGAATGAATGGAGGAAAATAAATATGAAGGCTAAAAATGAATGGAATGAAAGCAAGATCATCTTAAGATAACTCACAAGATAGCAAAATATTTGTGTATAGGTCAACATTGTCAAGATCAAAAAAAGAAGATGGAATGAATGAAATATGTAGAACTACGCATGATGCTTGATTGTCAGGTTTTCATCATAGTACTTGTCCAAGGTGCCACAAGGGAGTGGTTTTCACCATAGGACAAATTTATTTCTCTTTACTTTTGCTACCAAAGCGCTTGTTTCCAAGTTTCCACCAAGGCACATTTTTCATTTTTTTCATTTTTTTAATTTTCTTTTTCAATTTTTTTATTTTTTGGAAGAAGGCAAGCTTTTGAGATAATGATCCTTCAAAGTATAAACCATGATATTCCAAAGATTCAAAATGATATGCTCAAAGATGCTTATAGGGAAAGGGAGATGGAAGAGAAAATGGAAGATAAGGTTTTATGTAAAGCGAGTGAGGTTGGAAGATAGGAGGAATAGGCAAATGAGGAAAAAAGATAGAAGGTAGAAGGATAATGAATGGAAGGATTGTGAAAGGGTAGATGGAAAGGAAGGCAAGATCAACATTAACACACACCTTGAAGGGTGGAAATAGGATGGAGGAAACATAAATGAAGGAATATGTAAAGGAATATGGTGAATGGATAGCAGAGGTTGTGGTTTAGGCACATGGAATGGAAGAATATTTTTGGAAGAAGATGAAGTGGAAGCCTTTGGAAGCTTGAATGTCAACTTCACTTTTTGTTCAACATCATACTCTTTCAAGAGAGATTTTGGAATCCATATAGCCGTAGGCTTTTCATTTCTTTTTGATGATTTGGAGAGAATTTCTTCAATGATTGATTTTGGAACCCATACTTGTCTTGTAGTTTTCTTCTTAGATATCTCTTTTGACTTTATGCCTCCATGTCGATTAGAGGAGACATGGTGATATTCTTTTTTTGATGGATTCTTGTATTATTATTTTTTTTGTATTGAACATTCAAGTTACTTCCAAAATACTTTGGACTTGTGGAAGGAGGATATGACAAGTTTAGATGGGTGGGTGGATGAAAAAGATTCAAGGGTATGCATCTATGTTGATCTTGAGGAAAGATAGGAGATGGAGGGACGTAAGGACCCAAGATGGATGATGAATTAGGAGAGTTAGGAGGGGAAAGTGAAGGGACATAAGGGCCCAAGATGGAAGGAAGATGAGAAGCCCTTAGTCTTGGTGGAGGAGGTCCAAGGATGGACGTGGAAGATACAAAAGGATAATCAATAAGTTCATCAACATCTATATGACAACCAAGGACATCAGCATCTTTAGAGTGAGCATTAGGATTTGCAATAGGATCATGAACATCTTGAATAGGAGAAAATTTTTTGATAGGATTATTCAGAGCTTGAAAAGACTTAGGAAGAGTAGAAAGTGGAAGCGAACATGGAGTGGTAGATCAAGAAGATGGAAGACTTCGATCTTGACAAGGAGCTTTGGATAGTATAAGCGTATAACTTTTCTCTTGATTGTCAATAGGCTTAACATTGGAAGTAACAACACTATTTTTAATAACCTTAATGGAAGTATCATCTTTTGAAAGCACAAGTGTAGTAAGGTTATTTTGATTGTCAATAAGCTCAATAATGTAAGTAGTAACTTGATCTTGCTTAGGAGAAGACTTAAGACATGGTGGAATGAATGAGGAAGGGCGTGCAGGATCAAAAGAACCATGAAATGGATAAGAGACATCACGAAAAAGATTGGATGACATGGAGGGTTCTTGATCTTGATCTTTCTTTATGTTCTTTTCTTTATCATTTTTAAAGTCCTCTTGACATGGAGCCACTTCTAAGGACCAGGAAGCATGTTGGAGTTGTATGGAAGACTTTGGAAAAGATGGTGAAGGACTAGCTAAAGTAGGCATTATAGCATATAAAGGCTTAGGCTCTTTAGGTTTAGCATCATTAAAAGTATTTGCAGCCAAGTGAAGGTTAGATTAAGTTTCTTTAAGAGGTAGCCCTTGAGGATAACTATAGGGAACCATATGAAAAGTATTAGGATCTTTGTTGGATGAAGAATTTGTGAAATATTTGGAAGACTCAGAAGCTTTAGGAAATGTATGAGTATTGGAGGAATTAGGGGATGGAAGGGAACCATCACAAGACAAAGTTCCATCATTAACATAATCTTTCTTGAGAGTGTAATCTTTATTTTCAACATGAATGTTCTTAGAGGAATGATTCTTATAATATTGATGTTTCAAATCAGCGTGGTGCATTTTATAGTCCTCAGTAGTAGTAAATGGATCATAATCAAGGTATTGTTCATAGAAATCATCAAAGTCTCTTTCAAAATTAGAATCATACGGATCACCATCATAATCTATCCAATAGGATGACCCTTTAGTAAGCATGAGCACATGACGAGGAGGACTCTTAGGAATAGAGGTTTCATAGGTATGACTATATGGTTCATCATCATAGCCATCATAATAGTCATCATAGTCATCAAAGGTTGGTGTGTCACTCTTTGCGGGAGAGGTATCACAAGGATTACTATATTTTTCATATTGAGGAGTAAGACTCTTGGGAGAAGTAGAAGAGGAATGAGATTGTGAAGAAGAGGAAAGTGAAGACCGAGTGGAGGAAGAAGACTTGGATAATGAGGAATGTGAATAATGTCTAGAAGAGTCATAATGAGACTTGGAAGATGAAGAATTTGAATGATGTCTAGAAGAGTCATGATAAGACTTTCAAGATGAAGAATTCAAATAATGCCTAGAAGAGTTATGGTAAGACTTGGAAGGTGAGGAATTCAAATGAGAAGACTTAGATGATGAAGAATGTTTGGAAAAAGGAGATCGTGAAAGGATCATAAGCATGATTCTACCAAAGGTGGGTGATTCACTTACTTTCTTTTATATTTTTTTCATAAATTTATCATCAATGAGAGTTTTGGAGGAATGATACACTTCAAATTGAGCAAGGAGATCAAGATCATCCATTTTCAAGAGAGGTTCTATAGCAAGATAGTTGAAACTCATGATTCTAGAAGAGGAAGAACCAAACATGGAAGTGACAAAAGAGATGAATAGAAGAAGGTAGACTAGATAATAAGAGGAAAAGAATCAAGAAGACGTGAAGAGTTTAGGAAGAAGCATGAAGAAGCGTGAAGGAAGAAGAGAAAGGAATGGAAATGGGAGACTAGGAAGACATGGGAGATGTGGAAGAAAGAAGACCAAGAGTCATTTTGTGCAACTTGATACCATTTAAGTTCATTTGGATATTGAGCAACATGTCATAGCACTTTTGGGGAGATTTTTGAAGTTTTTATCACTCAAGAACTCAGATTTTGTTCATTTTAAAAGATCAAGTAAACACATCAATAGATATTTATCATTGATCAAGCACATAAGACAACAATGAAGGAGTTCAAGAAAATAATGTCTTCAAACAATGAGCAAGGGGCAAAGCAACCTTGCACATGAACAAGAATAGTGACTTAGTATGCTACTCCTTAAAGATTCTACTTGTGTATGTTCTCAAAATGTTTTTCCAATCACACACATAGTCCTAGCAAATAAAAATTTGGTTGCACTATGGTTCTTAGTAATGGTTTGACTCTACAACTTTTGTAATCTCAAGAGGGCGAAATCCAATCTAGGCGCACCGGGGTTTTGACACATTCTGAGAATTTAATCAATCAGAGATGCTGAGGAGATCTAACAGCCCAACAAGAAACTACACCCGTGGAGATTTCTTTCACAAGGACATTTATATAGCGGTTGTCACTACCACTGTGAAAATGGCTATTACTACTTGAGGTTCTTTCCATGTGGTTTACCCAATAAAGGGAGTGTCCACTACAGTTAACCCTCTCTAACAAGGTGACTCGCAAAAAGGACCACATGGGGACTTAGCTTAGATTCAAGGATCTGAGTTTCTAGTAGTACCCAAAAAGGGAGTAGAGCATAATCCTCTAGCCTCTTCACTTCACCAAAACATAGAAAATAGATTCATTGACATGCTAAGATTGAAACCACCACACCAAGGTTTGTAATGTCAACAACAATGTCTACCGAGCTCTCTAAGTGGGTCCAAGAGAGAACGCACTGATCAATGTTGAGAACCAAACCAAGTAAGACCATGAGATAGTAACAATATCCTCCCTACCTACAAGGGGATCTATCATCAAGAAGAGCTTCACAAGAAACTCACTCTCTCAATAATACCACAAATAGTGTTCATAGGGTCTAATTACTATGTGAAACACATATGCAAGAAAGTGAATCTATGTTCTTTTTTAGAGCCCAAATTTGAAGTGTGATCTATGAAAGCAATAAACACTCAAGCTAGGCACATGAGAGATTCATTTTAATTTCCAAAATCCAAATGTTATAGAAATTGAACAAAATACCTCAAGTTCAATGCAACGCGCTTAGTAGATTTTTGTTGAGTTTTTTTGTGCAAGCAAGCCACGAACTCTCCAACAAGCAAACAAGATATGTAATGTATATCCAACTTATGTAAACCCTAGGGTTAGATCTAAAAATCAATTGTTATGAGCAATAATAGCCAGCAAATAATCTAAATGACAACTCATATCATGCATTGAACAATGAAAAATAAGTGCATACTCGTCACAAAATTTTATTTTTTTGCATTTGACCTAGTCAACAAGATCTGATTTTTTTTATATGATTTCAGCCAAAAAAATGAAAAATGAAAAATAGAGACCCCTACTAAAAAATAGAGAGTTTTCCAAAAATGTAAAAATTTCATAAAAATCTCTTCATTTGTGCCCTAGAGACCCATTTTACCAAAACAGACCAGTTTTTGTAAATTAATTATTTGAGCTATGATATTGCATCCAACTTCAAAACACAAAGAATGGACCCCCTGTGAAATTTAAAGAGCTTTCCGAAAATGTAAAAATTTTCAAAAAATATGTTAATTTGCACCGACAATTAATTTTTTATGAAAAATAAAAAAAATTATAAAAAATCAAAAATACCTTGGAAAATTCTAAATTTTTTATTAGAGCTTCTTTGATATGTCTCCAACCTGAAAAAAAAAATTTAGATGAAAAAACCAGGTCGTTTGGGAGATATCATCAAATATTTGAAAATATAAGGTTTTAATCTCCAAGCAAATCTGCACAAGGGGGTTAGCTTCAAAAATAACCAAAACATACATGCAAAGGTGGGTTGCCCCATGGTGGGCACCAAAAATGTGTGCTAAAATGTTGTCACACTTCTATGAATAATTATATCCAAGATTACTCAATAATGAGATCTCAAATGGCGGCTCATAGCTCTTTATTCATGGAGTGCAAGGGTTTATGATGGAGGCCCTCATATTTGACCTAGTTTGTGCCCATGCAAGTACACCATAAAATGAGAGATTCAAAGATGCATGCAAATGAAAATGGAAGTAGATCTAATCTATATTGATTAAGCTAGATGCAAGAAAGAAAATGAAAATGATGATGCAATGCTTCAATATGAGAGATCTAAGAATACCATAGCTCCAAGATGCCAAGATTGAGAGACTCCAAGATTTCAAGATTGAGAGACTCCAAGATTCCAAGATGCTAAGATGTCAAGACTCCAAGAGGATGATAATGCAAGAGATGATGATGCAAAAGATGGATGATTAAGAATGAGGAGAGAGTCTCCTTATAAAATAATTTAGAAATGAATGGGCGGTCAAGATTAAGAGGCAAAAAGAAATGAGAAATGGTGGAGATTAAATCTTGGTTGATCTATGTGCTCAAGATTCTCAAGAGACAAAATCAATGGACATGTTTAAGAGGCAAAAAGATATGTGGAAGAGATTAAGAGGCAAAAACCTTTTTCAAAAAGTCAAAAGATTCTATCTCATAGAAAAGTGCACTTTACTTTATTATTTTTATTATTTATTATTTATTTATTATTTTTAGCAAAGTGGTTTCCAATATTGAATTAAAAGATTTTTTATTTATTTAAAAGAGATTTGTTCTTTTAATTAAAATGAGATTTAAAATAAATGACTTGATGATTTAATTAAATGATTTTTATTTAATTAAAAGGGAGCAAGTTCTCTCAATTAAATAATACTTGGGAAATATATTAAAATATTTGAATTAATTACAATTTGATCAAATAAATTGATTTGAATTAAAAATCATTGATTTAGAAAATTGATAAGATAATTTCAACATTGATAAAATGAAGAATGGGGGCCCAAAGTCTAGGCGATCATTTTAGGGTGCATACATTGGTGACACTTAGGTTGCATTGCATTATCATGTTAGATTAATTGCATTTGTTTGTGGTTAATTTTTCAAGGACAATTTGTACATCAATAATCTTGGTTAGTCAAAACATTAAAGAAATGAGAGGTTCAATCAAACATCTTATTCTTGATAAATCAAAACAAAGAAAATGAGATTATCTTTTGCATTCATGCATAGCATTAATCATTAATCATTATCCATATACCAGAAAAGAGAGAAAAAATCATACATCATTTGCATACATATAGTTAAGGATAGAATTGCATCCATTGAAAAAGAAAAAAATGAAAAACATAGGGGCATTTACATATGCATTTCCATAAAACATTTTGCATCGATACATTGAGAAAAGAGAAAAACATGTCATAAATCGATCCATCATTGCATTCATTTATTTATATCATAAGATAAGATAACTGCATCCATAGCATAAATCAAAGTAAATGCATAAAACATCATATAGCTTCATAAAAGATAATCTCATAACAACTCATCGAGGAGAACCAAGGATTATATCATCATATATCATCAAAAAAGTGTTCATCAATGATCCATCCAATCAATATATCAAGATATAATGTCATACAAAGTGATACATCAAATGTTCTGATCAATCAAATAACATGACATGTGATACAAGGACATCAACAATGAGTGAATCTGTCATCAATGAATCAAGATCCTGTAGCACCAGATCCATCTGGACCTCTACCATCTTGTGGAGGAGGAGCCTGATAAGTGCTCGCTCCACTCTGTCTCTAAACCATAGTAGACATAAACTGTTGCATCAAGGTGGTAACCTGATCTAAACACCCAACAATAGTGGATACATCTGTCCACAGTGACTTCACATCCCATACTAAAGTACCAATAGTAGGAGTATCCTGTGAACTCTGTCTCTAGTCCTATGGTTGTTGAACCTATGTAGGCACCTGTTGTGCCAGAACTTGATCCTACTGTGCTGGAACATCATCCTGCTGAGCCAAGGCAACTCTCTACAATTGAACCAAAGGATCTAATCCACCTGGGATCTTCCTAGCAGTATCAACATGAGCCTGTCTCTGATGTCTCTACTATCTATGAGCTCTATGTTGTCTATCTACTACTCTAGGACATACATCAACTGCATCATCATGTCCTCTAGCTTGATCTCTATCTCTAGCATGCCCACCTCTCACCCGTACTCACCCAATAACTAGAGGATCTCTCTGTCCTCACCGTCTCTGTCATCTACCACCACCACCTCCATTACAACTACCACCATCACCCCTGCCTAGGATAGGCTCTACTGGATCAATGAAATGAATAAACCTATTATGAGCCCACCAATCTGCATACTCATGAGACATACCTGCATCTGCCATACCAAGAAGCATCTCCCATCTGTACTAAGCCATACCAGCAATCTGATCCAATGCAAACTGATAATCAATGAGAGGACCCTACATAGATCTCTCTGCATGTACCCAAGCATATAGTGCTACACCCTGAGGCATATCCTATATCTGACCATACTATCTAGAAACTCTACCAAAGCATAAGCGCTCAATAGTAGTAGTAGTAGTATGACTAATCATCTAGCGAGGAGAAAACATGTAAGGTAACTCATCATCATCCTCTCTCCAGTGCTCACAACCAATGTATGGTCACCATAGAGCATGATCAAGATCATCAACCTATCATCGCCAATAATCTAGATGACCTAGATGGTGTTGCACAACCATACCGCTATATAGGAAAGCATATGGAAAACCACGCTGTCGAACCCTATCAGAAATAGGCCTAGTAATGGGAAGATGCTCCCATATCCATAACTGGAGAATAACTACACCAACCGACAAGGAAGCACTCTCTCTATAAACTACCTCATGCAAATCATGATAGAGCTATGCAAGAACGAATGAACCCCAGTCAAAGCATCGAGGATGAGCAAGAAAATTCTCCAAAATCCTACCCCATCCGACTAAAAAACCATGACCTCACCGATCGGGAAGAAGAAAGCCACCGATCAGTGCACCAAGTACTGCTGGAAATGTAGGAAAGGAAGCAAATTGAGGCCAGGTGATAGTGTTGTCATCAATAGAGTTGTCCCTGAACACTCATTGGTAGATAGTGGAATCATATATGGAATCATAATAAACTACCTTTCCTCTGCATGGGATACATAGAAATCTATACACGTCCTTAGGCATGATAGTCATCTCTCCAAAAGGCAAATGGAATGTATTGTGGTCGGAGTGCCATCACTCTGCCACTGCAGTCAATAAACCATGGCTCAACTGGAATTGTGGAAGGTCAAGAAGGAAACTCAATTTGTACAACTCGATCACACAAAACTTAGCATCTGTAAGTGTCTAACCCAAATCATATCAGTATACCATATTAAGGAATTATCTCAAGTCAATTAGTTCTATCAAAAGTATCAACCAATCACACCCAATACCATTTGTTCATGTCTTTGTGTCCTGAGAATGAAGCAGCAGTATCAAATCATATCGATTTTCACATTGATTGATTTATCCTATCAGTATCCTATCCTAATAGGATTGACAAATCACATTTCTTGGTACCACTATCCTGATATCCTAATCCATTATTTTTTTGAATGCAATAGACCTAATCTAATCATTCAAATCGAGCATCAAAAGTCATCAAATTTTTCATCAGACACAATCAAGTACAAGTGTAAAAAAAAATTCAAAAGTCTATAGGCGTGATTTTAATCATACTAGGCGACATTTCTCTTAAGCGATACCAAAAAGTTTCTACGTGACACTTTGCGGGTGTTACCTGATAATCCTGATGCCACGCGACACTGAATCATGCTAGGCGACAATGAAATTTGGCCTAGGTGACAGTGAATTACTAGGGTTTCCTACACGGTAAAATATGTTAAAATTGGCATTTTTTCCCTAGCTCTATGCGTAAACATTCTATTCTCAAGAAAGAATGAAAGTTTCTGAGGTGACATTTTACTACACAAATGCATGAGTGAAAAGCGTAGATGCAACAATAAAAAGGTCTAGGCGACAATAAAATATTCTCAAGCATGAGTTTGCATGTTCAAGGCAACGATGAAATGAAAAATTGCAATAAATGCTAATAAATGAGCAATAAATGCAAAGAGGGAGTTTGAAATAACTCACTGGAGGTCCATAGTTAGGTGGCCTCACATATCACTGACACCTCTCGAATCGATACTCTCGGATAGGGACAACCATCTCGAAATTCACCGCAGGACCAAAGCAAAATCACCAAAGATAAAAGTTCAAATGAATAGTAAATCAAGGTTTTTCAACCTATTTAAGGTATTTTGACCTAATTTTGGAGGGGAAAATTGGCTTAGACCTATATATTGACCTATCAAATCAACCGGGGCACATTCTTGAATCATGGCATATCATCAATGTTTTTCAGAAATGAAAACATATTGAATCAACATCATCAAAAAAAAATTAAAATCGAGCAATCAATATGTTTTAATTTCTAAGGAGGCATCAGAGTATCAAATCAAACATCATTGGAATCAATGGGGCATCAAAAAAAATTGGAATCATTATCAAGCAGTATATCAATATCAGAGGCATATCATTTTATCATATCAGAGGCAGTAATCAATGAATCAGCAATCAGGACCTAAAAGTGATCAGGACTCAAAAGAATCTTTGAATTAATGTTCTTCACACATCAATTCAAAGAGGGGCATTTGTAGACACGCAAAAATGGACAAGTGCTTTTAAATTGCAAAAATCAATAAAATGGCTTAAAATCATCAAAATGCACTAATTCAATCAAAAAGGGATCAAATCAATTAAAATGGACATAATTAAATAAAGTTGGACAAAATCAATTAAAGCAAAGGAAAAATCAAATAATGAGGTTAAATAATTAAATAAAATCTCAAAGGGGTGAAAAGCACTACATAATTGATTTTAATCAATTAATTGTATAGTTGTTTAAATCAAAAATCAAAATGAACCTATTACCCTTACATGGCTAAATTTAATTAATTAATTGAATTTAATAATTCCTAATATCTTTCAACAAAGTTGAGCAACTAATGAAAATTGAGGACAAAAAGACATAAATCACTCAAAAAGGATGAATCTCAATCACTCATTCTAATCTTTCAATCTCAACCACTCAATCTTGTCCTTTTGTCCAAAGCTTTGAGACAAACCTTTAAATTGTCCCCCCATTTATGAACAAAGCAAAGTATTTGACTCAACCGAGGTTTAATCATGATTACTTCACTCCACCCCCTACCCTTGGGAATTTACTATAAATATGAAGCATCTTGAGAGAAATTATCATCTTAGAAATTCATTTGCAAAGCATTGTTACTATAGGCAATTGAAGAGCATTCTAAGAGCATTTAAGAGCATTTAGAGCATTTGCATTATACTTTTAATCAATTTGAGCTAGAATCATCATCATAGAAGCATTGTAGAAGCATAGAACAACATACATTCTCATTTTAGAAGTGTTACTAGTGGAGATTTGAGCTAAGAGCTTCACTTACCACCTCTTTCTAGAGAGCCATAAGATGCTATAGATCTTAGTTTCATTTTTAAATAGATTTGCATTGTATTTACTTTAGAATTGTTGCTAATTTGATCTTAATTTCATGAAGGTGATTATCATCATCACACACCCTTAACCCATCTAGGATCCAAATCACTATCTCATAAAACCAATGTATCATAAGCATCACATGCACCACTGCTTTCAAGGAATCAAATTGATAGTTCATATTACAATTTGGACCTTAAGCATTCAATCAATGTTGATTACATATTTCTAATTTAGTGCTCTCAAGGAATTCACTCAAACCTATAGTTCATATCTTAGGGCCTATTAGACCTTTTTGTTGCAATCTACACGTCATTCCAACCATCATTTGAAAAACTATTCACAAAACCATTACCTTTCACATTGCAAGGATACTCCATTGGTCCTTTATCCCATATCTATCAAACTCTCCTTATTCGTTGTCCCCATTATACTATCTTCCATCAACCATTAGTTACTCCATTTGGGTCATTTCATCTCAACTCCTCAATTACCCTAATTTGTTGCCCTACACACAAATCTCAATAACTCCACTCATTAGAGCGATATCAACCAATCAAAATTATAATCACTTAGAAGTTATACACTCTCATTATATCTTAGGGTCATAAAAACTCCTATTGACAACAAATTGTCACTATCTACCATCAAAGTTTTAGTAACTAGTCTGATCACAGTTTCATAAACCTCTTCAACCAGACACTTGTGAGGTCCATGCCTTCTAATTAGAGACATATTGATGCAACCAACATCAACCAACTCTATGTCATAACAACAATGCCCTATTCATACACTTTAGACAGTTTATTTGACAATCTTGCAACTCTAATTGTCACAATTTATTAGATAATCAACTCTTCAACAAAACCCTTGGTAGTTTGATTGAATTGACAATTTTCAAGGAAATTCCATTAACATAATTAATGATCACCCTTTTCCAAAGATCAAAAAAAAAAAAGATATTCCCTAAAACTATGACTATCTTTACATTGATAGTTTTAAATGTATTCATCAAATCAAACCTCCAAACTTTGTGAATCCACTCTCTCCATACATGTTTTAGGGGGTGAACATGTTGTGTTAACCTTCTTTGATCATTCCATGCCCTTTATAATCCTTTCAAACAATAATAAGAATGTCATGATGGTGATGGAATGTGTTGAGAATCCATAACAATTTTCTTCTCATGGAATTCTATCATCATCATGGCATTTCGTCATTCAAATAGTTTGTTACCTTGTCTATGCTATTTCTTTCTATCATTTGTAATTAGGACTGCCTCATCTTTTGTTGGTGACAACTTATCAAATAGTTTGTTGCCTTCTCTATGCTATTGCTTTCTATTACACTTTGATAGAATTTTTTCCAAGCATCCATAGCTTGTGCAAAAGTACCTATTTTAGGATTTTGTAGACATGTATGAAAAATGTGGTAGCATAGATAGGGCAATGAACTATTTAGAAAAATTCCTTAATGAAATGTGGTCTCATGGTGATGGAATTCCATGGTGGTGATGGAATTTGTTGACAATCCATAGCAATTTTCCTTCTCATGGAATTCCATCACCACCATAGAATTCCATCATCATCATGGAATTACATCATTCAAATAGTTCGGTACCTTGGCTATGCCATTGCTTGCTATCATTTATATAATGGAATGCCATGATGATGATGGAATGTCATGGTGGTGATGGAATGCATTGACAATCCATAGCAACATATGACTTATTTTCCATACCTTATGACCTTGTGGTATACCTTAAAATGTATTGTGTACGACTTTGCATATACATAGAGGAGACCTCATAAAATAACAATCCTCAAACAAATAAAAATCCAACATTACCATGACTGTCCACTTTCTTAGTTAAATCTCATCAGCACTACAACAGTGAATGTGACAAACATGTATTTAGTTGTATGTACCTTTCTATTGGTGAAGTATCGAACCATTGTTTGGATCCTTGTGTACTAAATTATGTAAGGGGTAAGCATTTTTTAAATAAAAAAAAATTAGTGGCAGGTCATCAAAATTTCGACGAAAGTCCCCCACACTCTCCATTGAAAATCTTGTATTTGCAACAAAAGATTTAATCACGGGTACACCATTCTCTCAGAGAATTTCTTTGGAGCTAAAGCTTTCCATAAAAATTTTGACGAATATAATTGTCAGAGTTCCTGGAGGTGCTAATGAGAATGATGTACCTGCGATGAAAAGTTTTGTTGCAAATACAACATTTTCGTTGAAATACCAATACAAATAATCATCGATGTTTCAACATTGTTCTTGTCACAATTTTGATGAAAACATGGGTGTTTGTGGGCTTCATATTTTGATGAGCATTTTTTTGGTGTTCCAACGATAAAATATTTGTCAGAGCATCTGACAAAAATCTAGCGATGACAAGTTCGTCAAATTTTTGTCAAAGGTTCGACATGTGACCATCAGAATTCTGATGAGAGTTCATTAGAAAATGTGTAGAAATGTGTTAGTGTCACCAATCTATGACCATGCTTCTCAATGTTACATACATTCTCAAATCATTCAACTTTAAAACTAAAATTAGATTTATATCTAATATAGGAATAAGTAAAACATCAAGGAGGATTTTAATCCTCCCATCATTGAAATACAATAATATTCTTCCTTGTCTGACAATCAGATATGTAGTATTATTCAAAAGATATACATTAACTCCATCATATTTCTTTTTTGTGGAAAACCACTCAATATGAGGAATCATATGTTATGAGAATCCTAAGTCAGCCAAACAATGTTCATTAGCAATGACATTCAAAACAAAAAGTAAAACTCCATTAACTGCATCATAGGATTCTTTGTGAAGAAATCATATTGTTTATTTTTATTTGTACACTCCTTTACATGTCCTATTTTCCCACACTTCCAACACTTAACTTTGTTCTTCTTTTAAAGAGTCTTAGAATGACCTTTAGGCCTGTACTTAGGTCCTTGACCTCCTTTTTCCCCTCTTTCTTTATGCATACTCCTAACATGAAAGCATTGCTTGAGCTATTCATTACTTTTCTCCTTATTTATTATGTTAAAAAAGTTGCAAAAACTGCATCCATCTTTGGATCTTTGAGGTTAGTAGTGATAGCAAGAGTAAATGTTTCCCAAGACTAAGGTAAATAAAAAAGAAGCATAATGCATTTGTCTTCTTCATCAACCTCAACACCTATAGATCCTAGTTGACTCAAAATCAAATTAAACAAATTAAAATTCCCAACAATGCATTCACCTTCCTTAATCTTGAGAGAAAACAATTTCACTTTTTAGTACAATTCATTAACAAGCCTCTTAGATTGGTAGATCTAACCTAAATGTTTCCACATAACATATGTATTATTTTCTTTTGACACATTCAATTGGATAAAATTTGTATGATAAAACCGGATAGCACCCAATGCCTTTTTGTCCATATTCTTCAATTCATCTTGACTTATATTTTGGGATTCTTTTCTTCTTTTATAGCCACCCAATTATCTCTTTCTTTAAGAAGATCCTCCATTTTCAGCTTCCATAACTTCAATTTGGATACATTAACATTCTCAATATCCAACAAAGATGTAGATACAACCATGATTCCTATAAACACAAATATGTCAAACATACATGTTGTAGTACCTCTCCCATAGTCTGATTTTATATATGTTACGATTATTTTAGGATGATGGATTACATGTTAGAAAATCATGGATGCTTATGATTTTACTGACCCCATACTTGCATGTGTATGGTTGATGTATTTGTTTTATATTTCTGTTTGACGTCCCTGATGTCGTTGAGGGACGAAGTCGTAGTTACTTCCTTGCAAGATCCACACGATCGATTGATCCCCGCCATTGTCTATTATATATTTATATATGTATGTACATGCGAGTTTTGTATGGAGGTTTGCAGATACCGGGCATCGACTTCCCTAAATTGTCAGGATGAGCGTGCCCTATCACAATATCTCAAATGGTAAGAGAGGGGAGATAACACAGGTCCAAAACCCTAACCTAAGCCCATTTATCCTAGGATTGGGGAAGTATCAGTTTGACTACCCTACCTCAATATGTCTAGTTGACATGGATTCATGGATCCCTTTCTTGAGTGTGCTTGGTTTTACTCTGTTTGATTTCAGTTAATTTATTTCTTATGTGGGTGATTTTTTGTGATTATTAATTTAATGATTATAGTTGAAATTTAGTAGTAATCTTTTTCCTATGTTTATTTGAGAAAATTTAATTAAAAGTCAAATAATTGAATATTTGGATTTAATTGATTATTTAATTAGAAATTAGATTGAATTTATGCTTGTGTGTGCTTTATTAAATAAATAAATTTTTAATTGCATGGTTTTAGGATGGTTTAAATATTTAATCTATTTAATACAAATTTTAATTATAATATGTGCATTAACATTATTGAAAGTGAATTTGTTTTCAAAAGATAACAACTTGTTCAAAAAAGTCAAAGTTGAGCTGTGCATATAAAGTTATTTTATTTGATTTAATTATGAATTACTTTCAATTTCTAATTGGAGTTGATGTGGGAGTTAGCTGTTGAGTTATCTTTAGGGTTGCATGAAATGGGGAATTGAATCTCCATTAGGGGAATTGCATTTATTTTAGAGATTAGACAGGTTTTGAGGAGAATTTTTGGAGAGCTTGTGTGTTTTAGATTTTGGAGAATTTGGTTGTTGTGACTACTTGTTGTTTTGGCTACATTGTGCATTTGGAATTCTTGGTGTTGCGTCCTTCGTGGATTCAGATCTATAGGTTGGATTCAATCTGGAAGGAATTCTGGGATACAGATCTTCAAAGGTTTTCAATTTCAATTTCTCTTTGGATCTAAGGTAGGCTTTGAAATCCTGCCTGTTAGTTTTATTTTGCATTTATTTGGCTTTCTGTGTTTGTGCAAACTTTAATTTATCTCAATACTTAGATCTAGTGTTTCTACTGTTTTGGGTATTTAGAAAACCCTACTTTTGTTGATTTTTAGTTTTTATGGGAATTTGGCACACAAAGGTTATGCTGACAAAATTTTATTCGAAACTTTTCTATAAATCTTCTAGAAAACATAAAATTAACCCTAGACTATAGTTAGACTACAATGTTTGGTTAAATAAATTGTATTGTGAAAGGAAACCCAATTTTAGTCGAAAATCAATTCTGGTAAAAATAATACTCCCTGTTTAAAAATACAGTAAGAAGAAGAAAAAAAAAAATTACACAGTAAGTATTAAAAGCCAGAAAAGACAAAATAAAAGTAATAAAGTCAAAGATTGAAAAGAAGGGGATATTCATTCCATAATTTCAGAATTATTATTAAATATATATATATATATTTAACTTACCCTTTTCGCATGGTACCTGCCATATGCAGGTACATTGCGCATGGCAATGTACCTGCCATGCGCAGGTCTATGCCCTGCGCACAGAAGGGGGGTGGTAGGGCCTCCACGTCCCCCACCTTTATTTTTATTTATTTATTTATTAAATTAAAATTTTAGTAAATTTATTTTTAGATTTAGTTTTTATTTAAAATTAAATTAAGTTTTAATTAATAAGTTTTAGTTTTATATTTATAATGTTTTCTAAATTAAATAAATTTAATTTAAGATTTATTTGTTGAAATGATAATTTGTGTCATATAATCTATATATGGGATTTTATTAAATGTTTAAATTTTATATATACATATTGTATATATTTAAATAGAATATATGTGTGTGTGTGTGTGTGTGTGTGTGTGTGTGTGTGTGTGTGTGTGTGTGTGTGTGTATAATTTATTAATTATTAAAGTGAAATTGAGATTTGTTAAACGTTGTGTAATGAGTTTATTGGAGTAGTTTAATAAATTTTTATATAAGAGAAAATGCTAAGATAAATAATTTTTGTTTATATACATTAAATTTATCATTAGTTTATGCTATTAGTTTTTAGATGTGTTAATCTAAGGTTACATATAATTAAATTTATGTTTACATTAGGATATGCTTTTCTCATAATAAGTTTATTTTCAAATGATTAATTATTGGAAATTGAAGTGCATGTAATGAAATTGGGCATTTTCTTTTGTTGAGTCCATAGGACATACATAAAGAATATTTTGTTATTAAGGCATTGGTGTGATGTTCATGTTAAGATTCTCTCAATAGATTTGTGTGTTTCTCTACTTGGAATTTGATTTTGAATTTAAATATTTATGACTCAATTTCAGTCTTCTATGATGTGAGAGTTTTATCTTCGTCCCTGAGTGCCTTATTGTACTTATTGTGTTATCGGGGTACTAGAAGACCTAGGGGAAAACAAAGGCCAAGGTAAGTGTCAGTAGGTCATATTTTTAGTTTTATGCTTTTGATGTGTGTGAGTGTTCCGATTATCCCCTGATTTGACCATATGGGCTCATGTTGTTTTGAATTTTGTTTATGGGTATTTTATAATCATTTATGGTTCTTGTGTGTGAAACTAAATCTAAGATTACCTGATTGTATACTTATGTAATTTCAAATGCAGGAATTTGATGTTTTACTTATTATGGTTGTTTTCCTTGTATACTCTGTTGTAATCGATTGATTCGACCCAACCCTATGTGAAGTTTGTTCTATGATTCTCTTCTGTGATATTTTGTATAATTGTGTGCTGCTTCATATTCTATATAGAGGAATATAGTGTTGAATTTTCATGTCCTATCCATGGGATCAAGAGTATATTCTTTTGTAAACACTTGGAGAGTGTTTTGTGATATTATGGTTATGTGAGAACTAGTGTGTTCCTGTTATTTTGTGGAACAGTCCTGAGGAACATTAGTATCATCTTGTGATGCTATGTGGAATCTTTGAGCCTAGGGTAATTTACCTAGATATGTAGTAGTGGGTGGCTTGCAATAACCACTGGGGCGCACAAGTTGTTGCTAGGATCACTTATTGTAAGTATTTGTAATCAAGTGATAACCTAATATGATTAAGGGGTATTTAAATGAACTTAAGAAGATGGGGTTCCTCACCCATGCTTGAGTGCTAGTACAGACTAAGATGGAGGATGAGATGATTCTTGGCGCATTTGAGAGGTTTGTGTATGGCATAGTTAATGGCTTCATCTGTGTGAGAGGTCATTGATACTATATATGGTCACTTGAGTGCTAGGATCCAGAGTGATTACCAGGATGAGACTCAAGGAATAGATGTACAAGATGACACCTTCCTATGCATAGTCTAGTTATTCTACATGTGTCAGTTGCCTCTGGATTAGTGAGTCTTACCTTGCTATCTTTTTTACATCTAATGTTAGAGAGCTTTCAGGATATTTTCCTTAGCTTTTTCTATTGATGTGTGTTATCCAAGTGGGATCTATTGTTATCTCCTCAGCATAGTGGGAGTGGACCATTTAGGTTCACGAGGTTTGGTGGTAGTGATTCTTTTACCATTTGAGATTCTGACGTTCGTGTACCAGTGTTGCATGATCCCTATGGCAGTTGTTTCTTCTTGATCTTTATTGATGGAGTTGTGTTCTTCTTCTTCTTCTTTTTGATCATGTATCATTGTATTAGTTATTCAGAGATATCATGTGTACTTCTTTTCGGTTATTATATTATATACCCTGTGACATGTGTAATGGATGTTGGTTATTATGGATACCTTATGGTACCAGTTGTTCCTATGTTATCCTTTATGTGGTGTTGCATTTATTGTTCATTTGTTTATATGAGTTTTGTAATTATATCTAATCTAAATTAATTAATTAATACTTATGTAATCTTCATCAAGGAATCCTTGAAAGTTGTAATCTGTGTTGGTTGTTGTATTAATGTGAGTAAATGGTAATTGCTTCTACACTGATGTTTATCTTGTTTGTAAAATTTTTAAAAAAAATTGTTCACCAAACTTAGTAGCATGTTTTAGGTTAATCTCTCTTCGGTTCCCTGGCGGGGCATTACACTTTGTATCAGAGCACTGAGTTCTACACTAGGAACTCTAGGAAGTTGTGTGCCCATTAGATGTCTAAACTGTTAAAACTTGAAACCAAACATAGACATATAACTCTTTTATATTTGAGAACCATTAAATTACAACTAAACATTTATATTTTTGCTTTCTCTTAAATGTCTTTGAGATATCACTTTGTCTATTGATTATCATAGGTGATTTGACTGTCTATTATGTTTGGGTACCCTCTCTAATGCATCTAGGGTGAAGTATCTTTGGATGTTGTGAAGCGATTACTCCCTTGAGTGTGGCTACCACTAGTCACCCTGTTATGTGAATATTTTATGATTGATAATTTATTTTGGTTGATTGATGAATTGTTCATGATGTTTGGAGGCTAGCATTGAAATTTTGAACTTTCTTATGATTGGATTAGTCACCTAACTCTCTTTTCATTATCTATTTTGTGACGCTAGTCACAGATAATTTATTGTTAAAATTGAGATCTCTTATGATTTAATGTTGGACTTCTGATTCCCCCACTTGGGTTTTACCTTTTCGAGTTTTATGGTGGCTACTCTGAATGTTTGGTATTGTTGGCCCTATTCTGTGATAAGTGTTGTTTCTATCATGTTCATCATGGACTCCTGATAGTATGTATAAGGGAGGACATCGCAAAGATGGTACTATGTTTACGGTGTAAAAAAAATAGAATCATTATGTATCATATATGTTTACATAAGCGTTGCATTATCTAGATTTACATGAACTTCTCAAATTAATATTTGATGATGATACGAATGTGTGTTTTATGTAATTGATCCTAGATGTTTTCTATAATGATGAATGAATAAGGTTTAGATCTATTTGAATTGTTAATGAATGATTGATCAATGTGATTTTCGGTTTATTCCTAAACTAAAATTACATTGTCCGTAATGACTGTATATAATGTTCTTATTTTATGGCTTATTTTCAAATGATGTGTTTTGTTTTAATAAATGCTTCATGTTTGAGGGATGCATATCCTTCTCTGTTTGTAGGCTTCCAGGAGTAAGCCTAATCCTAGGGGGGTGGATCCAGTACCTCTCCCACAGTTTTATTTTATTTTATGATTATTTTAGGATGATGGATTATATGTTAGGAAATCATTAATGCTTCTGATTTTACTGACCCCATACTTTCATGTATATGGTTGATTTGTTTGTTTTATAGTTCTATTTGACATGCTTGATGTGGTTGAGGGACGAAGTCATAGTTACTTTCTTTTGTGATCCACACGATCGGTCGATCCCCACCATTGTCTGTTATATATTTATATATGTATGTACATGCAAATTTTGTATACATGTTTGCAAGTACTGAACATCGACTTCCCTGAATTGTCAAGATGAGCGTGCCCTATTGCAATATCTCAAATGGTAAGAGAGGGGAGATAACACAGGTTCAAAACCCTAACCTAAGCCCATTTGTCGTAGGATTGGACATTTATCAGTTTGACTACCTTACCCAAATTTGTCTAGTTGACATGGATTCATGGATCCCTTTCTTGAGTGTGCTTGGTTTTACTCTATTTGATTTCAATTGATTTATTTCTTATGTGGGTGATTTTCTGTGATTATTAATTTAATGATTATAGTTGAAATTTAGTATTAATCATATTCCTATGTTTATTTAAGAAAATTTAATTAAAAGTCAAATAATTGAATATTTGGATTTAATTTATGCTTGTGTGTGCTTTATTAAATAATTAAATGTTTAATTGCATGGTTTTAGGATTGTTTCAATATTTAATCTATTTAATACAAATTTTAATTATAACATGTGCATTAACATTATTTAAAGTGAATTTGTTTTTAAAAGATAACAACTTGTTCAAAAAAGTCAAAGTTGAGTTGTGCATGTAAAGTTATTTTATTTGATTTAATTATGAATTACTTTCAATTTCTGATTGGAGTTGATGTGGGAGTTAGTTGTTGAGTTATCTTTAGGGTTGCATAAAATGGGGAATTGAATCTCTATTAGGGGAATTGCAATCATTTTAGAGATTAGACAAGTTGTGAGGAGAATTTTTCGAGAGCTTGTGTGCTTTAGATTTTGGAGAATTTGGTTGTTGTGATTACTTGTTCTTTTGGCTACATTGTGCATCTAGAATTATTGGTGTTGTGTCCTTCGTGAATTCAGATCTACAAGTTGGATTCAATCTAGAAGGAATTATGGTATCCAGATCTTCGAAGGTTTTCAACTTTAGTTTTGTTTTGGATCTAAGGTAGGCTTTGAAATCCTGCCTATTAGTTTTGTTTTGCATTTATTTGGCTTTCTGTGTTTGTGCAAACTTTAATTTATCTCAATAGTTAGATCTAGTGTTTCTACTATTTTTGGGTATTTAGAAAACCCTAGTTTTGTTGATTTTCAATTTTTATGAGAATTTGGCACACCAAGGTTATGGCTACAAGATTTTATTCAAAAGTTTTCTATAAATCTTCTAGAAAATAGAAAATTAATCCTAGACTATAGTTAGACTACAATGTTTGGTTAAATAAATTGTATTGTGAAAGGAAACCCAATTTTAGTGGAATATCAATTCTAGTAAAAATAATACTCACTGTTTAAAAATATAGTAAGAAAAAAAAAATTACACAATAAGTATTAAAAGCTAGAAAACACAAAATAAAAGTGATAAAGTCAAAGATTGAAAAAAAGGGGATATTCATTACATAATTTTGAAATTTTTTTTTTTTTTTAAAATATACAAAAATATATATATTTAACTTACCCTTTTCACAGGGTACCTGCCATACACAGGTACACTGTGCATGGTAGTGTACCTGTCATCCGCAGGTACCTGCATGCGCACGTACACTACTCATGACAATGTACCTACCATGCATAGGTACCTGCATGCGCACGTACACTGCTCATGATAGTGTACCTTTTGTGCGTAGGTACCTGCATGCGCAGGTCCATGCCCTACGCACGGAAGGGGGCGATAGGGCCACCACGTCCCCCACCTTTATTTTTTATTTATTTATTAAATTAAAATTTTAGTAAATTTGTTTTTAGATTTAGTTTTTATTTAAAATTAAATTAGGTTTTAATTTATAAGTATTAGTTTTATATTTATAATGTTTTCTAAATTAAATAAATTTAATTTAAGATTTGTTTGCTGAAATGATAAGTTGTGTCATATAATCTATATATGGGATTTTATTAAATGTTTAAATTTTATATATACATATTGTATATATTTAAATAGAATATATTTGTATATATATATAATTTATTAATTATTAAAGTGAAATTGAGATTTGTTAAACATTGTGGAATGAGTTTATTGGGGTAGTTTAATAAATTTTTACATAAGAGAAATTGCTAAGATAAATCATTTTTGTTTATATACATTAAATCTATCATTAGTTTATGCTATTAGTTTTCAGATGTGTTAATCTAAGGTTACATATAATTAAATATATGTTTACATTAGGATATGCTTTTCTCATAATAAGTTTATTTTCAAATGATCAATTATTGGAAATTGAAGTGCATGTAATGAAATTGGGTGTTTTCTTTTGTTGAGTCCATAGGACGTACATAGGGAATATTTTGTTATTAAGGCATTGTTGTGATGTTCATGTTAAGATTCTCTTAGTAGATTTGTGTGTTTCTCTACTTGAAATTTGATTATGAATTTAAATGTTTATGACTCAATTTCAATCTTCTATGATGTGAGTGTTTTATATTCGTCCTTGAGTGCCTTCTTGTACTTATTGTGTTATCGGGATACTAGAAGACCTAGGGGAAAACAGAGGTCTGGGTAAGTGTCAATAGGACATGTTTTCAGTCTTATGCTTTTAATATGTGTGAGTGTTCTGATTATCCCCTGATTTGACCATATGGGCTCATGTTATTTTGAATTCTATTTATGGGTATTTTGTAATCATTTCTGGTTCTTGTGTGTGAAACCGGATCTGTGATTACCTGATTGTATACTTATGTAATTTCAAATGTAGGAATTTGATGTTTTACTTATTATGGTTGTTTGCCTTGTATACTCTATTGTATTCGATTGATTCGACCCAACCCTATGTGAAGCTTGTTTTATGATTCTCTTCTGTGATATTTTGTATAATTGTGCTCTGCTTCATATTCTATATAGGGGAATATGGTGTTGAATTTTTATGTCCTATCCATGGGATCAAGAGTATATTCTTTTGTAAACACTTGGAAAGTGTTTTGTGATATTATGGTTATGTGAGAACCAATGTGTTCCTATTATTTTGTGAAACAGTCCTCAGGGACATTATTATCATCTTGTGATGTTATGTGGCATCTTTGAGCCTAGGGTAGTTTACCTAGATATGTAGTAGGGGGTGGCTTGCAATAAGTGTCGGGGCACACAAGTGGCTGCTAGGATCACTTATTGTAAGTATTTTTAATCAAGTGTTAATCTAATATAATTAAAAGGTATTTAAATGAACTTAATAAGATGTGGTTCCTCACCCATGCTTGAGTGCTAGTACAGATTAAGATGGAGGATGAGATGATGCTTGCCGCCTTTGATAGGTGTGTGTCTGGCATAGTTAATGGCTTCGTCTGTACGAGAAGTCATTGATACTATGTATAGTCACTTGAGTGCCAAGATCTAGAGTGATTACCAAGATGAGACTCAAGGATTAGACGTACATGATGACACCTTCTTATGCATAGTCTAGCTTTTCTACATGTGTCGGTTGCCTCTGGATTAGTGGGTCTTACCTTGTTATCTTTTGTACATCTGATGTTAGAGAGCTTTCAGGATCTTTTTCTTAGCTTGTTTTATTGACATTTGTTATCTGAGTGGGATCTATTGTTATCTCCTTAGCACGATGAGAGTGGACCATTTAGGTTTACGAGATCAGGTGGTAGAGATTCTTTTACCATTTGAGATTTTGGCATTCGTGTACCAGTGCTGGATGATCCCTGTGGTAGTTGTTTCTTCTTGATCTTCATTGATGGAGTTGTGTTCTTCTTCTATTTCTTTTTTGTGATCATGTATCATTGTATCAGTTATTCAAAGATATCATGTGTACTTTATTTTAATTATTGTATAAAATACCCTATGACATGTGCAGTGCATGTAGGTTATTATGGATACCTTATGGTACCAGTTGTTCCTATGTTATCCTTTATGCGGTGTTTCATTTATCGTTCATTTGTTTATATGTGTTTTGTAATTATATCTAATCTAAATTAATTAATTAATACTTATGTAATCTTGGTCAAGGAATCCTTGAGAGTTGTAATATGTGTTGGTTGTTGTATTAATGTGACTAAATGGTAATTGCTTTCGCACTGATGTTTATTTTGTTTGTTAACTTTTTAAAAAAAGTTGTTCACCAAACTTAGTAGCATGTTTTAAGTTAATCTCTCTTGGGTTCCCTGGTGGGGCACTACACTTGGTATCAGAGCACTGAGTTCTATAGTGGGAACTCTAGGAAGTTGTGTGCCTATTAGATGTCTAAACTGTTAAAACTTGAAACCAAACATAGACATATAACTCTCTTATATTTGAGAACCATTAAATTACAACTAAACATATATTTTTTTGCTTTCTCTTAAATGTCTTTGAGATATCACTTTGTCTATTGATTATCATAGGTGATTTGACTTTCTATTGTGTTTGGGTACCCTCTCTAATGCATCTAGGGTGAAGTACCTTTGGATGTTTTGAAGCGATTACTCCCTTGAGTGTGGCTACCACTAGTCACCCTGTTATGTGAATGTTTTATTATTGATAATTTATTTTGGTTGATTGATGAATTGTTCGTGATGTGTGGAGGCTAGCATTGAAATTTTGAACTTTCTTATGATTGGATTAGTCACCTAACTCTCTTTTCGTTATCTATTTGGTGATGCTAGTCACACTTAATTTATTGTTGAAATTGAGATCTCTTATGATTTAATGTTGGACTTGTGATTCCCCCACTTGGGTTTTACCTTTTCGAGTTTTGTGGTGGCTACTCTAAATGTTTTGTATTGTTTACCATGTTCTGTGATAAGTGTTGTTTCTATCATGTTCATCATGGACCCCTGATAGTATATATAAGGGAGGAAATCGCAGAGATGGTACTATGTTTGCGGTGTGAAAAAAATAGAATCATTGTGTGTCATATATGTTTACATAAGTGTTGCATTAACTAGATTTACATAAAAAAATTTCATCTTAATATTTGATGAAGATACGAATGTGTGTTTTATGCAATTGATCCTAGATGTTTTATATAATGATGAATGAATAAGGTTTAGATTTATTTGAATTGTTAATGAATGATTGATCAATGTGATTTTTGGTTTATTCCTAAACCAGAATTACATTGTCTGTAATGACAGTATTTCATGTTCTTATGTTATGGCTTGTTTTCAGATGATGTGTTTTGTTTTAATAAATGCTTTGTGTTTGAGGGATGCATATCCTTATTTATTTGTAGGCTTCCAAGAGTAAGCCTAATTCTAGGGGGGGTGGATGTAGTACCTCTCCCATAGTCTAATTTTATATATGTTATGATTGTTTTAGGATGATGGATTATATCTTAAGAAATCATTGATGCTTATGATTTTATTGACCCCATACTTGCATGTGTATGGTTGATGTGTTTCTTTTATATTTCTATTTGACGTGCTTAATGTGGTTGAGGGACGGAGTCGTAGTTACTTGCTTGCAAGATCCACACGATTGGCCGATCCCCGCCACTGTCTCTTATATATTTATATATGTATGTACATGCGGGTTTTATATGCAGGTTTGCAGGTATTAGGCATTGACTTCCCTGAATTGTTAGGATGAGCATGCTCTATCGCAATATCTCAAATGGTAAGAGAGGGGAGATAACACAAGTCCAAAACCCTAACCTAAGCCCATTTGTCCTAGGATTGGACAAGTATCAATTTGACTACCCTACCCAAATCGGTCTAGTTGACTTGGATTCACGGATCCCTTTCTTGAGTGTGACTAGTTTTACTCTATTTGATTTTAGTTGATTTATTTCTTATGTGGGTGATTTTCTGTGATTATTAATTTAATGATTATAGTTGAAATTTAGTAGTAATCATATTCATATACTTATTTGAGAAAATTTAATTAAAAGTCAAATAATTGAATATTTGGATTTAATTAATTATTTAATTGGAAATTAGATTTAATTTATGCTTGTGTGTTCTTTATTAAATAATTAAATATTTCATTGCATGGTTTTAGGATGCTTTAAATATTTAATCTATTTAATACAAATTTTAATTATAACATGTACATTAACATTATTGAAAGTGAATTTGTTTCAAAAGATAACAACTTGTTCAAAAAAGTCAAAGTTGAGTTGTGCATATAAAGTTATTTTATTTGATTTAAGTATGAATTACTTTCAATTTCTGATTGGAGTTGATGTGGGAGTTAGTTGTCGAGTTATCTTTAGGGTTGCATGAAATGGGGAATTGAATCTCTGTTAGGGGAATTGCATTCATTTTAGAGATTAGACAGGTTTTGAGGAGAATTTTTGGAGAGCTTGTGTGCTTTGGATTTTGGAGAATTTGGTTATTTTGATTGCTTGTTGTTTTCTCTACATTGTCCATCTGGAATTCTTGGTGTTGCGTCCTTCGTGGATTCAGATCTGTAGGTTGGCTTCAATCTGGAAGGAATTCTGGTATACAGATCTTCAAAGGTTTTCAATTTTGGTTTTGCTTTAGATCTAAGGTAGGCTTTGAAATCCTGCTTGTTAGTTTTCTTTTTGCGTTTATTTGGCTTTCTGTGTTTGTGCAAACTTTAATTTATCTCAATAGTTAGATCTGGTGTTTCTACCATTTTGGGTATTTAGAAAACCCTAGTTTTGTTGATTTTTTAGTTTTTATGGGAATTTGGTACAGCAAGGTTATGCTGACAAAATTTTATTCGAAAGTTTTCTAGAAAATGAAAAATTAACCCTAGACTTTAGTTATACTACAATGTTTGGTTAAATAAATTGTATTGTGAAAGGAAACCCAATTATAGTGGAAAATCAATTCTGGTAAAAATAATACTCCCTATTTAAAAATACAATAAGAAAAAAATAAAATTACACAGTAAGTATTAAAAGCCAGAAAAGACAAAATAAAAGTGATAAAGTCAAAGATTGAAAAAAAGCAGATATTCATTCCATAATTTCAGAATTATTATTTAAAAAAATTATATACAAAAAAAATATATTTAACTTACCCTTTTCGCAGGGTACCTGCCATATGTAGGTACACTGTGCATGACAGTGTACATTGTGCATGCGCAGGTACACTGTGCATGATAGTGTACCTATCATGCGTAGTTACATGCATGCGCAAGTCCGTGCCCTGCGCACGAAAGTGGGATGGTAGGGCCGCCACGTCCCCCACCTTTATTTTTATTTATTTATTTATAAAATTAAAATTTTAGTCAATTTATTTTTAGATTTAGTTTTTATTTAAAATTAAATTAAGTTTTAATTAATAAGTTTTAGTTTTATATTTATAATGTTTTCTAAATTAAATAAATTTAATTTAAGATTTGTTTGCTAAAATGATCATTTGTGTCATATAATCTATATATGGGATTTTATTAAATATTTAAATTTTATGTATACATATTATATATATTTAAATAGAATATATTTGTATTTATATATAATTTATTAATTATTAATGTGAGATTGAGATTTGTTAAATGTTGTGGAATGAGTTTATTGGAGTAGTTTAATAAATTTTTATATAAGAGAAAATGCTAAGATTAATCATTTTTGTTTATATACATTAAATCTATCATTAGTTTATGCTATTAGTTTTCAAATGTGTTAATCTAAGGTTATATATAATTAAATATATGTTTACATTAGGATATGCTTTTCTCATAATACATTTATTTTCAAATGATCAATTATTGGAAATTGAAGTGCATGTAATGAAATTGGGCATTTTCTTTTGTTGAGTCTGTAGGACGTACATAGGGAATACTATGTTATTAAGGCATTGTTGTGATGTTCATGTTAAGATTCTCTTAGTAGATTTTTGTGTTTCTCTACTTGGAATTTTATTATGAATTTAAATGTTTATGAATCAATTTTAGTCTTCTATGATGTCAGTGTTTTATCTTCGTCCCTAAGTGCCTTCTTGTACTTATTGTGTAATCGGGGTACTAGAAGACCTAGGGGAAAATAGAGGTCGGGGTAACTGTCATTAGGAAATATTTTTAGTCTTATGCTTTTGATGTGTGTGAGTGTTCTGATTATCCCCTGATTTGACCATACTCATGTTGTTTTGAATTTTCTTTATGGGTATTTTGTAATCATTTATGGTTAGATTGTGTGCGAAATTGGATCTGGGATTACTTGATTGTATACTTATGTAATTTCAGGTGCGAAAATTTGATGTTTTACTTATTATGGTTGTTTTTGTTGTATACTCTATTGTAATCAATTGATTCGACCCAACACTATGTGAAGTTTTCTCTATGATTCTCTTCTGTGATATTTTGTATAATTGTGCTCTGCTTTATATTATATATAGGGGAATATGGTGTTGAATTTTTATGTCCTATCCATGGGGATCAAGAGTATATTCTTTTGTGGACACTTAGAGAGTGTTTTGTGATATTATGGTTATGTGAGAATCAGTATGTTCCTATTATTTTGTGGAACAGTCCTGAGGGACATTATTATCATCTTGTGATGTTATGTGGAATCTTATAGCATAGGGTAGTTTACCTAGATATGTAGTAGAGGGTGGCTTTCCATAAGCATCGGGGTGCACAAGTGGTTGCCAAGATCACTTATTGTAAATATTTGTAATCAAGTGATAACCTAATATAATTAAGTGGTATTTAAATGAACTTAATAAGATGTGATCCATCACCCATGCTTGAGTGCTAATACAGACTAAGATGGAAGATGAGATGATACTTTTTGCCTTTGATAGGTGTGTGTTTGGCATAGTTAATGGCTTCATTTGTACGAGAGGTCATTGATACCATGTATGGTCACTTAAGTGCCAGGATCCAGACTGATTACCAGGATGAGACTCGAGGATTAGATGTACATGATGACACATTCCTATGCATAGTCTAGTTATTCTACATGTGTCAGTTTCCTCTGGATTAGTGAGTCTTACCTTTTTATCTTTTGTACACCGGGTGTTAGAGAGCTTTCAGGATCTTTTCCTTAGCTTGTTCTGTTGATGTTTATTATCTAAGTGGGATCTATTTTTATCTCCTCAGCATGGTGGGAGTGGACCATTTAGGTTCACGAGGTCTGGTGGTAGTGATTATTTTACCATTTCAGATTCTGACATTTGTGTACTAGTACTAGATGATCCCTATGGCAATTTTTTCTTCTTGATCTTCATTGATGGAGTTGCATTCTTCTTCTTCTTCTTCTTCTTTGTGATCTTGTGTCATTGTATTAGTTATTCAGAGATATCATGTGTACTTCTTTTTAGTTATTGTATTACATACCCTGTGACATGTGTAGTGGATGTAGGTTATTATGGATACCTTATGGTACCAATTGTTCCTATGTTATCCTTTATGCGGTGTTGCATTTATCATTCATTTGTTTATATGAATTTTGTAATTATATATAATCTAAATTAATTAATTAATACTTACATAATCTTCATCAAGGAATCCTTGAGAGTTGTAATATGTGTTGGTTGTTGTATTAATGTGACTAAATGGTAATTGCTTCCACACTGATGTTTATATTTTTTGTAAACTTTAAAAAAAAATGTTCACTAAATTTAGTAGCATGTTTTAGGTTAATCTCTCTTGGGTTCTCTAGAGGGGCATTACACTTGGTATTAGAGAACTGAGTTCTACAATGGGAACTCTAGGAAGTTGTGTGTCAATTAGATGTCTAAACTGTTAAATCTTGAAATCAAACATAGACATATAACTCTTTTATATTTGAGAACCATTAAATTACAACTAAACATTTATTATTTTGTTTTCTCTTAAATGTCTTTGAGATAACACTTTATATATTGATTATTATAGGTGATTTGACTGTCTATTATGTTTGGGTACCCTCTCTAATGCATCTAGGATGAAGTACCTTTGGATGTTGTGAAGCGATTACTCCCTTAAGTGTGGCTACCACTAGTCACCTTGCTATGTGAATGTTTTATGATTGATAATTTATTTTGGTTGATTGATGAATTGTTCGTGATGTGTGGAGGCTAGCATTGAAATTTTGAACTTTCTTATGATTGGATTAGTCACCTAAATCTCTTTTTGTTATCTATTTGGTGACACTAGTCACACTTAATTTATTGTTGAAATTGAGATCTCTTATGATTTAATGTTGGACTTGTGATTCCCCCACTTGGGTTTCACCTTTTCGAGTTTTGTGGTGGCTACTACGAATGTTTGGTATTGTTGGCCCTATTCTATGATAAGTGTTGTTTCTATCATGTTCATCATGGACCCCTGATAGTATGTGTAAGGGAGGACATCGCAGAGATGGTACTATATTTGTGGTGTGAAAAAAATAGAATCATTGTGTATCATATATGTTTACATAAGTGTTGCATTAACTAGATTTACATGAACTTTTCAACTTAATATTTGATGAAGATACAAATGTGTGTTTTATGTAATTGATCCTAGATGTTTTCTATAATGATGAATGAATAAGGTTTAGATCTATTTGAATTGTTAATGAATGATTGATCAATGAGATTTTTGGTTTATTCCTAAACCAAAATTACATTGTCCGTAATGATTGTATATCATGTTCTTATTTTATGAATTATTTTTAGATGATGTGTTTTTTTTTAATAAATGCTTCATGTTTGAGGGATGCATATCCTTATCTATTAGTAGGCTTCCAGGAGTAAGCCTAATCATAGGGGGTGTGGATGTAGTACCTCTCCCATAGTCTGATTTTATATATGTTATGATTGTTTTAGGATGATGGATTATATGTTAGGAAATCATTCATGCTTATGATTTTACTGACCCCATACTTGCATGTGTATGGTTGATGTGTTTGTTTTATATTTCTATTTGACATGCCTGATGTGGTTGAGGGACGCAGTCGTAGTTACTTTCTTGCGAGATCTACACGATCAGTTGATCCCCGCCATTGTCTGTTATATATTTATATATGTATGTACATGTGAGTTTTGTATGCAGGTTTGTAGGTATACATATCTTCAAAGGTTTTCAATTTCAATTTTTCTCTGGATCTAAGGTAGGCTTTGAAATCCTGCCTATTAGTTTTGTTTTGCATTTATTTGGCTTTCTGTGTTTGTGCGAACTTTAATTTATCTCAATAGTTAGATCTGGTGTTTCTATTATTTTGGGTATTTAGAAAACCCTAATTTTGTTGATTTTTAGTTTTTATGAGAATTTGGCACAACAAGGTTATGCTGACAAAAAAAATTTCAAAAATTTTCTATAAATCTTCTAGAAAATGGAAAATTAATCCTAGACTATAGTTAGACTACAATGTTTGGTTAAATAAATTGTATTGTGAAAGGAAACCCAATTTTAGTGGAAAATCAATTCTTGTAAAACTAATACTCCCTGTTTAAAAATACAGTAAGAAAAAAAAAATTACACAATAAGTATTAAAAGCTAGAAAAGACAAAATAAAAGCGATAAAGTCAAAGATTGAAAAAAAGGGGATATTCATTCCATAATTTTGGAATTATTATTCTTTAATAAAATATACAAAAAAATGTATATTTAACTTACCCTTTTCGTTGTGTACCTACCATACGCATGTACACTGTGCATGACAATGTACCTATCATCCGCAGGTCTGTGCCCTGCGCACAGAAGGGGGGCAGTAGGTTCACCACATCCCCCACCTTTATTTTTATTTATTTATTTATTAAATTAAAATTTTAGTAAATTTGTTTTTAGATTTAGTTTTTATTTAAAATTAAATTAAGTTTTAATTAATAAGTTTTAGTTTTATATTTATAATGTTTTCTAAATTAAATAAATTTAATTTAAGATTTGTTTGCTAAAATGATAATTTTTCTCATATAATCTATATATGGGATTTTATTAAATGTTTAAATTATTTATATATATATATATATATATATATATATATATATATATATATATATATATATACATATATATATATATATACATATATATATATATACATATATATATATATATATATACATATATATATACATATGTATATATATACATATATATGTATATATGTATATATATATATATATGTATATATATATATATACATATATATATGTATATATGTATATATATATATACATATATATATGTATATATGTATATATATATATATATATATATACATATATATATATATACATATATATATGTATATATATATATATGTATATATATATATATATATATATATATGTATATATGTATATGTATATATATATATATATGTATATGTATATATATATGTATATGTATATATATATATATATGTATATATATATATATATATATGTATATATATATATATATATATATATATATATATATATAATTTATTAATTATTAAAGTGAAATTGAGATTTGTTAAACGTGGTGGAATGAGTTTATTGGAGTAGTTTAATAAATTTTTATATAAGAGAAATTGCTAAGATAAATCATTTTTGTTTATATACATTAAATCTATCATTAGTTTATGCTATTAGTTTTCAAATGTGTTAATCTAAGGTTACATATAATTAAATATATGTTTACATTAGGATATGCTTTTCTCATAATACGTTTATTTTCAAATGATCAATTATTGGAAATTGAAGTGCATGTAATGAAATTGGGTGTTTTCTTTTGTTGAGTCCATAGGATGTACATAGGGAATATTTTGTTGTTAAGGCATTGTTGTGATGTTCATGTTAAGATTCTCTTAGTAGATTTTTGTGTTTCTCTACTTGAAATTTGATTATGAATTTAAATGTTTATGACTCAATTTCAGTCTTCTATGATGTGAGTGTTTTATCTAGGAGACCTAGGGGGAAAACAGAGGCCGGGGTCAGTGTCAGTAGGACATGTTTTCAATCTTATGCTTTTGATGTGTGCGAGTGTTTGGATTATCCCCTGATTTGACCATATGGGCTCATGTTGTTTTGAATTATGTTTATGGGTATTTTGTAATCATTTATGGTTCTTGTGTGTGAAACCGGATCTGTGATTACCTGATTGTATACTTATGTAATTTTAGATGCAGGAATTTGATGTTTTACTTATTATAGTTGTTTGCCTTGTATACTCTGTTGTAATCGATTGATTCGACCCAACCCTATGTGAAGTTTGTTCTATGATTCTCTTCTGTGATATTTTGTATAATTGTGCTCTGCTTCATATTCTATATAGGGGAATATGGTGTTGAATTTTTATGTCCTATCCATGGGATGAGGAGTTTATTCTTTTGTGAACATTTGGAGAGTGTTTTGTGATATTATGGCTATGTGAGAACCAGTGTGTTCCTATTATTTTGTGGAACAGTCCTAAGGGACATTATTATCATCTTGTGATGTAATGTGGCATCTTTGAGCCTAAGGTAGTTTACCTAGATATGTAGTAGGGGGTGGCCTGCAATAAGCGTCGGGGCCCACAAGTGGCTGCAGGATCACTTATTGTAAGTATTTTTAATCAAGTGATAACCTAATATAATTAAGGGGTATTTAAATAAACTTAATAAGATGTGGTTCCTCACCCATGCTTGATTGCTAATACAGACTAAGATGGAGGATGAGATGATGGTTACCTCCTTTGAGAGGTGTGTGTCTAGCATAGTTAATGGCTTCGTCTGTACGAGAGGTCATTGATATCGTGTATGATCACTTGAGTGTCAAGATCTAGAGTGATTACCAAGATGAGACTCAAGGATTAAATGTACATGATGACACCTTCCTATGCAAAGTCTAGTTATTCTACATGTGTCAATTGCCTCAGGATTAGTGAGTCTTACCTTGTTATCTTTTGTACACCTGGTGTTAGAGAGCTTTCAGGATCTTTTCCTTAGCTTGTTCTGTTGATGTGTGTTATCCGAGTGGGATCTATTGTTATCTCCTTAGCATGGTGGGAGTGGACCATCTAGGTTCATGAGGTCGGGTGGTAGTTATTCTTTTACCATTTGAGATTTTGACTTTCGTGGACTAGTGCTGGATGATCTTTGTGGCAGTTGTTTCTTCTTGATCTTCATTGATAGAATTTTGTTCTTCTTCTTCTTCTTTGTGATCCTATATCATTGTATCAATTATTCAAAGATATCATGTGTACTTCTTTTCAGTTATTGTATTACATACCCTACGACATGTTCAGTGGATGTAGATTATTATGGATACCTTAATGTACCAGTTGTTCCTATGTTATCATTTATGTGGTGTTGCATTTATCCTTCATTTACTGATATGAGTTTTATTATTATTTCTAATCTAAATTAATTAATTAATACTTACGTATTCTTCATCAAGGAATCCTTGAGAGTTGTAATTTGTGTTGGTTTTTGTATTAATGTGACTAAATGGTAATTTCTTCCACACTGATGTTTATCTTGTTTGTAAACTTTTTTAAAAAAATTGTTCACCAAACTTAGTAGCATGTTTTAGGTTAATCTCTCTCAGGTTCCCTGGTGGGCATTACACATGCCATTGCAACACAAAAAAACCTTCACATTTGCACCACATAAACAAACTTGGCTAGACTCTAATACTAGATGTTAGAAATGAAGGCATCCACTACAATATGAAAATCTAATATAACTTGTAAATTTGAAATCTTAACTTGTAGATATTAGTGGAGAAATAATTAATATTACAAAGAAAATATACTATTCAAAAGGGCATGCACGTAACACATGGATTTATGTGGAGAAAACCATTTCAGGTAAAACATTTCACCAAGTAAAGAGGGAAAATATGTATTAGATTCTCCAATAAATGAAGGTATCCTGAATTTTGTATTCAATCAAGCAATATCTTTGTATGTGTAAAATATATTATGTTGTTTAGACAACTCAACCTCTCAATATATAGACTCATGAGATCTCAAAATAGAACCATAAAAATTATCATGGTCAAAACGAGGTTTTGAATTCCCATGGTAAGAAATCTATACAACACCTACATGTTAAAAAATTCTCTTACATGACATTATACTATCTTATAGGTTGTCAAAAGAATCCCCCAAAATAGGACATACTCTTACATGTGTCATAGACAATTAATAACTTATGTAAGGATTCTCTTACACGTGTCGTAATAACGGATTCGCATGTCCAAAATGACCCACCCCGCCAATGTTATACTTACATTTGACATATAATTTGTCATAACATTCTTCAAAATAGGATTTCCATGTTAGACTACTTGATGGGATTTTTTTTAATAACAAATGGGTGAAAGTACAAACCTGTGTCACACTTCTATAAAGGAGAAGGCTAACAACAAAATTGTTCAATTTCAATGACATAAAAGTAACATTTTTGTTTGGAATCTGAAAATGAGGTAAACTAATGAAATGTGTAAAAATGGATGAAGTTTGTGATTATTATTTTTAATAAAAAAATTTAATAAGAATTAATATATTTTTTAAAATTTTAAAGCCAATTTTTTAGTTGCTAAAAAATGTTGAAAATTAGGGGGTCTAGTGACTATTAGAGTAATAAAGTGTTTTCTTATTAATTGAATCATATTGATTTAATTATTAAGTCACTTATTACCTCTTTCTACTTAAGCTAAACTTTAGGCATATAATAATTAATTATTTTATTAATTATTATTGTGCAACCTAGGGTTTTACCTTTTTAGGTTTTATGATCTTCTTTTATAAGGATTGATCTCATAACATATGTAACCTTTTTCTAACATTTTTATTATTGATTGCAACTTTTGTTTTTGCACATCAAGGATTTATCATCTCTCGTGGAACCATACGTTCAGGTCTCCATAGCTATTTTCTTCTCTCTCTTTCTATGACAGGTGTTTGCGTGCAGGTGTTCTTGGGAGCTATGGGTTGTTTTTCATCAACTCCAATATGGTATCAAAGCTTCAAATCTCCTTGCCCTTCTCCTCTTCCTAAGAGATTCAGTAGTGTTCGTCAAATCTACATTTTTAGAGGGTTTCATGTCAAATCTGGGAGACCTATTTTTATGGTCATCTTGGCTGCAAACGGACCTCATGATTGTGTTTAGAGTGTCCAAGAACCCCACGATCAATATAAAATTTGTCCAATTTGGACAAAGTTGGAATCTGTGGCAAAAAAAACTTGCAATCGGCCCCGGCACGGATCCCGAGATGATAACTATTTTTTGGAGCACTTCTGGCCCAAAGAGACCTCATGGTTGCATTCGAAAGGCCCGAGATAGTCAAAATTTATATAAAACTTGTCAATTTTGGACAAGTCAACTTATGAGGCAAATTTTTTGGGGTACCACGCTGTACAGCCTGACATGCAAATCGAGGCAGAGTCTATACATCATTGGCACACAAGTTGAAGTAAAATTGTAGTGATTTGGTATGCAAATCAAGGTAACCATTTTACTATTTGGCGTGCAAATTGAAGTAAAAAAATTTGGCACGTAAATTGAGGCAAATAATGAACCGCCTAGCACGGATCCCGAGGCATGCATGTGATTTTTAAAAAAATTATTAATTGAGTGGTGATGGCCATTTGGCCATCAAATTTAAGCCCACTGATTGTGTGCATTCTCAGCCCCTGGTCATATGGCGACCAGGGGCCCATATTTTAGCCCCAAGGGCTTTGTATGCTGCGACAACCATTTGGCCGTCAATTTTACGCACATGGAGTGCTGATGTCAGCACATCTAGACACATTTTTGGGCCTTTTGGAGCTACTGGTGGTTTTTTGCCCATATCTCGGGCATCTGGGATAGAAATTGTGCATATGATATATCGTCGGAAAGCTAGTTCCGAGCCCGATCTAAATTTGTTGGTATGGTTTTATGATTTTTCCATTTTGATCCTCTTTTTTGCTGTCAAAGTCAGATGTTCTCTGTGATCTTAGCATTTCAGACCTCCTGCATTCCAGGATCCGTTTCTCTTGCATTCGGGCTCCATTTTTGGAAAATGAGATATTGCCAGAAAGCTCTTTCTGATTTTTTATTAGATCTAATGGTTTCATGTGTGATTATATCCTTTTGCTGACATCACCCATCCTCAGATTCTTCCAAACACCTTCTTTGGGCCCTCCAGTGCAGCTGTTGGTTTTTTGCTCATATCTTGAGCATACGGTGTCAAAATTTGGAAAAAGAGATATCATCGGAAAGATAATTCCAAGCTCTTTCCAGATTTAGAGGTTATATTTTTTGGTTTTATTTTTTTTATGGTTTATTTCTCTGTCAAATCCATATCTTTAGTTATGCACTCCAGGAGCTCTATCTTGCGCATCCAGACTCTATTTTTGGAAAATGATATATCATTAGAAATCTTGTTCTGAGATATTTTTAGTGTTGTGAGTCATTTTTCCAGATTTTTCTCTAGGTTTATTTTATTCAAATTCTTGCATTTTTGCAGTCTAGTGGATATCTTGGTTGTTACAGATCCTAGAATCTTTTCCCTTTGAGGGATGGCTCATCTTAGGTTGTTCTTTTGTTTCAGAAGCCTTTGCTCTTCTTTGAGCAGTGTATACTTCACTTTTGTAGCATTCTTTTATGTACACGCACTGAGATAAAGTGTCATTCTATTGCATGTATGGGATCTTGCACATGTTTGTGCTTTATGTACTCACACTCCATTATAAAGTGTCAGGGGTTTTGATGTTTTCCTTTGTTTTCCATCTTATTTTGTCATGTGAGTGTTCATCCAATGACATTAGCCTCGGGTATCTCTATATGTGTTTGTACTCTCTCTACACATTTGATGTTTCAGATTCTTCTTCATCATGCAGTTCATATTGGATGATCTTTTTAGTGTACCTGTCATTACTCCCTTGTCAGAAGTATGGGGGGGTTTCTACTATTGGTTCTATTACTTCCTTGGTTCGATAGTGTGAGCTATGTATTTAGTATTTGATCCTATGTACTAGGCGGTTGCAGTGGCTGGGTACCTATGCATTCTGGTGAGATGGATCATTTACCATATGGACACTCTTTTCTTTCCTATTTTTGGATGCACTCTTCCAGCTTTGATTGATTAGCTCTTCAGGCTTTTGGTGTTTATGCCATCTATATCTTCGAGTTTAGGTGTTTGCCTTTGTTTGCCTCCTGATTCGAGTAGTGTTATTTGAGGGCACTCATATAGATTATAGTCTTCTCTACCTAGTCATATTTCTATGGAGGATCTTCAGATCATTAGTTTCTTCTTGACAGAGTTTGCAGTTTTATGCTTCAGTGATGTTGTACATGTTCATCTTTGTTCCTATTTTTTGAAACATTCCTAGTTTTGGAGGCTTCTTCAGTCCTTCAGACTAGTCTTGGTCTCTTTTTGGAGTAGATTTTTTCCCATGTGGTTTTCTCTATTTCTCTACTTTGTAGAGACTCTCTTTTGTACTTGGGTACCTGATCAAGCCTTTTGTTGCCAGGACCCATTTGCTTTCAGTTGTTGTTTCTAGGTTTTTAGCTTCTCCCAAAGTTCATCTTAAGGGGGGGTGTTAGAGTAATAAAGTGTTTTCTTATTAATTGAATCATATTGATTTAATTATTAAGTCACTTATTACCTCTTTCTACTTAAGCTAAACTTTAGGCATATAATAATTAATTATTTTATTAATTATTATTGTGCAACCTAGGGTTTTACATTTTTAGGTTTTATGATCTCCTTTTATAAGGATTGATCTCATAACACATGTAACCTTTTTATAACATTTTCATTATTGATTGCAACTTTTGTTTTTGCACATCAAGGATTTCTCCTCTCTCATGGATCCATACGTTCAAGTCTCCATAACTATTTTCTTCTCTCTTTTTCTGTGATGGGTGTTTGTGTGCAAGTGTTCTTGGGAGCTATGGGTTATTTTTCATCAACTCCAATAGTGCCCACCAAAAAAAGGTATATGTAAATAAAAATTTTTCCCTCTGATTTCAGAATATGTTATAGAAGACACATATAGTTAGTACATGAAAAAAAAAATGGTTTTTGACCTATATTTTCTCTGTTATAACAATTCAAATTCCAAAACCTCTCAAATCAATAGTTTTCATCTCCCACCATATTTTTCATAACAAATCTATCTCAATCAAAAGAAATTATACACTCTTGAAGATGACTCACTCCTCTAGTGAACCCTCTATTTTTTCAAAAAAAATTGATATGATTTTCTAATTATTTCTTTTTCCAAATCAACATCTTCTCGATTGTTAGAATACCTACTTGCTGTATTTTTTAATTACAATATACTATGTCTAATTAAATCATATAAAATCTATATGAACATACTTGACTCTAAGCTCTACAAAAGGGTATTTTTATATATTTTTTAAAATATCATAAAAAGTAGTAAGAGTTATTGAAACATCACTTTTGTTAAATAATTTTATTTCTCTAGTAATTGGACCCAAATTGGTATAAAACATGCATTTAATAGACATTTTCAATTGGAAAAGTTGAAGTACTTATCTAACTTAGCTAGAATGATTCTAGCTAGACCATATGATTGACCAAAATTAATCTTGAGTTAGAAATACTTAAATTTAGTTATGTTGATAAGTTAGCCTAAAACGTGACATAGCTTTGTTCTTTAACCCATATAACTTATTTTTCAAGGCGTTGACATGTGGAAAAGGTGGCAACTTATAAAAATCACACCCCTTATGATGGAGCACAAATACTTAATAGTATAAATGCCAAAAAAACAAATACTGCATTTTCATTTAGACATCATGCTAGTCTTTACAAGGTCCCAAATATCTAAGGCAAAACAAGATAATTATACACCCATGTTCATGTGACAAGGAGAACCTCAACCACCTTTTGATCCAAGACGTGGTATAACCTTTCAACAATTTGACCCAATTAACATGCAACCTCCAAGAGAAATGACACATGTTCCTTATGACCCAAGACATGTCACATTTTCACAAGTCCCTACAAACACCCCAAGCATTTCCTAATGTGAACCAAAGTGAAGACTTATGAAATATGGAGTACCCCTCCACTACTTCACCAAGTCATGGTATGATTCAATGGGGTCCTCCACCAAATTTTGAACCTATCTTTGTACCTTTGCAACCAGGATATGGAAGTGTTCCAAGCACACCTCAAGAGGAACACCATATGACATTTGATCAAGCACCTCAAGAATCCTTTCAATCAGGATGTGTTCTAGAATAAATACATAATCATCAATATACTTTTGATCCCGAGCATGCATCAGATACCTCATCAGAGTCAGAAGATTCCCATGCAAGCCATCTTTCATTTAAATATTTTCTAATAGAACAAATTGATGAGGTGGTTAAAAATAAGAAACTTCAAAAGATATTGGAGTATATTATAACACAAGATCCAATGCACATTATCTCAAAGTATTGAAGAATACAAATCCTCAATTACTATTGGAAGAACAAAACCAAGAACAACCTATTTTGGAAGAACTCTAACCTTTAATTGATTTGGATCAACAAAAGGGGAAACAAGTTTTGGAAGATCCAACTACAAAGGTAATGATAAAAAGATCATGACATAAATTAACTATTGAAATTCCTTAACATCATACCTTTGAACAAACTAATAACCCCTTGTTTGATACAACATCTTCTCTTGGAATAATTGGTATTGATAATACTCTAAATACGTATCCAAAAAGGACATTAAAGCTCGACTTCAAGAAAAATATGCAAACAACTCACCAAGAAGTACCAAAAGATCCATTCTCCTTTTCTTTGGGGATGCCAAACATACCTTATTTGGAAGAAATAAATATCATACAAAATGGTCATTTTCTATTAACTTATCCATCAATGCAAGAGCAAGTTTCAAGTACAACACAAGGACAAAATATTGATACATCAAAGGTATCCAAGGTTCAAATGATAAACACATCTCGTATAACAACTACAAGCACATTGAATGGACCTAAGAAGAAGAGAATCATTGATATTACTCATATTCCACCAAAGGTGACACAACATACAAGCACATCACAACAAATAAGTGTTCCTACATCTCAACAAGTACTTGTAATACAACAAGTTCCAGTATCACAACAAGTTCTAGTATCACAACAAGTTTCAATATCACATCAAGCACATGTATTATAGAAAGCACCTATATAGCAGTAAGAAAAATCACAAATTAATATGATATCTTAGAAAAAGAAAAGCAAGCCAAAGCACAAAGTCTTAAATCTTAGTGAGATACTTGTTGTGTTGGGATGCTATCAAGAACCAAAGCAACAACAAAAATAAGTACATAAAAGGCCACAATATCAAGTGGGTCAAGGATCTCATCCTTCCCAAAATGTTCAATACCCACCGAAAATGCAACAATTTTATCAACAACTATCTTTGTAACAACAGTTCTAGCAGCACAGATTTGTGCCATAAGCTCAACACCAACAATTTGTACAACAAGTTCAACAACAACAGATCCCACTACAGGTACAACAATCACAATTTATGTGGTATCCTTAGCAACAGTTTGTACAAGAATCTCACCAACAACAATCTCTACAAGGATCTCAACAACAACCATTTGTACAAGGATCTCAACAACACCAATTTTTACACGGATCTCAACAACAATAATTTTGATAAGGACCTCAACAACAACAACAATTTGTACAAAGACCTCAAGAACAACAATAGTTTGTACAAGGATCTCAACATGGACAATTCAAATAAGAAACTGAACAATAACTGTTTATACAACAACCTCAATATGTACCACAATATCATCATCAAGTACCTCCACTTTGTCAACAACCATATCAATAACAAGTCAAGGATCCTAAACTAGAAACACAATGTCATCCTCAGTAGATACCTCAACAACCTCTTCGAGTACAATTGGGAAATAATCAAGATCATCTTGTACCACCACATGATCTAGTATTTATTGCATCTTCAAAAATAGGGACTCCAAGGACTGCAAGAAAGACAAAGTAAGATCCTTCTCCCAATGATGACATGGCTCAGGAAATCAAACATTTACAAAAACACATGGAAGAATTTGAAATGAAACATAAGAAGGTATATTATATAGAGAGAGATTTATGTCCAAATCCATTTGCTAAAGATTAATATATGCCTCCTTTTCCAATCAACTATGAAGTGCCCGAGTTTGAGAAATATAGAGGAAAAGGTAATCCCATTGATCATGTCTAAGAATTTTTTACCTCCTGTATATAATTGAGTAATGAGCCAATGTACCTCATGCATCTCTTCCCATGTAGTCTTGGAGAATAGGTCATGGAATGGTACTCTAAATTGCCAGGGAATATACGATCTTGGAATGAATTGGCAGGAAAATTCATATCACACTTTGCTTTCAATATATCAAATGAGATCACAATATCAGATATTTGTGCAACAAAGTAGAAGGTAGGTGAATCATTATGACATTTTTGTTGTGTTGGATAAGCATCATCAACCAATGTCATTTTGATATCCCAGAAGAACAAAAATTTTGCCTATTCATTGAGAGCTTGATACTTGAGATGATGTATGAGCTAAAAATCAAAAGTCCCAATACCATTGAGAAGCTCATAAGAAAAGGATTTAGTATTGAAGATGCTCTCATCTGCAAAGGTGTGCTAAAAATTACTAAGGATAATAATAATGCAAGAACATCAAATGAGAAGACAAATTTTTGGTCTCAGAATAAAAATATCACTAATGATGGTTTTTGTTGATGTACATGTTGTTAATAGTGCACAAGGAGATATAATTCTTAAAGGACCTTATACTACAAGCACACAAGCAGTGACTTAGACAGTGCCTTAAGCATCAACTCAGACACAAAAGACTAATGACACCCAACAAAATAACAATGTCGACCCCTGAGGAACAAAGATGGACCACAAAGGAAGTTCACACCATTGGGTGAACCAATCGATTCGGTGTTACAATAGTTACTCCAAAATAATTTTATTCAATTACCAGAGATTAGAAGTGAACCCATAGAGAAACTCGCATGGTGGGATGACAACAAATACTATGAATATCACCATTCTAAAGGGCACAAGATGAATTCATGCTTCTAATTAAAACACATGGTACAAAATATTATTGATCAAGGATTGATTGAGGTAGAAAATCCTACTAGATCTTCCAATACTAATCATATTTTTTTCAAGGATCCATTGATTGACCACGATAAAGGAAAGGACTCTAGCTCAAATTCAAATTCAAGGTCCAATGTCAATTACACTCTAACTATACATGACTATACCTTAATTTATTTTTTATGAGTCAAATACCTATGTGTCAACCATTACATTCAAAGATAAGAGTCCTCAATGTGCGGTCACTAGTCGCCATACTAAGATCACTGTACCTAGAGCCCCATCAAGACCCCAAGCTCCTATTGAGTATAACTTTGCTAACCAACTTGGAAATAACCCCACCTAGATCTCAATCCTTGAGTTGTTGCATATATCCCCCCCAACATAAAGAGATCTTAGATAAAGCCCTGAAAGAGTCTGTTGTCCCGAATGACATCGATGTTTCCCAGTTTTAGGCCATGATAGGGCACTTTTCTATATTCTCACATGTTACTTTTCCCCTGATGATGCACCCAAAGATAGACTCAGTCACAATGACCCCTTACACCTCAACATTTTTTTCCATAATTGCAAGGTAAGATGAGTCATGATGATGGCTGAGCATGACTTAACATTTATTCCTTAAAAGTTATAATTGGTCTTGGTTACACTCCAAATGAAATTGATTCTTCCAAAAAAAATTAAAATCAAAGCATATGATGATGTTGAACTTCTTTCTAAGGGAGTCATCATGTTGCCCATCAAAATTGGTCCAGCAACACAAGATACATTACTACAAGTTTTGGATCTAGATCTTTCGTATAACATGATTTTGGGATGTCCTTGGATCCATGCTATGAAAGAAGTCCCTTCTACCTATCACGAGTGCCTAAAATTTTCCCATGATGGCATGGAAGTTATTATCCTAGGAGATCCAAATCCCTTCCAATTCTATGCCAATTTGAGAGATGTCCCTGCACAACAAGTCCCTCTTAATAGTGAAGCCACATCAAGAAATTCATCCAAATATGTTGATGTGTCTAATCTCACAAAATTAAATCAAGGAAAGCTAAAAATTGAAGATAAAGGTTGTGGAGAATACTCTATGTCCCAAGATTTCCACATTTGGAATTTGCCTCTTTCCCTAAAATCCTATGGAAAACCACACCTATTACAAAAATCACAACCCAAGAACACACTACAAATTGACCCCTCTCCTACATTCACCAGTTGGGGTGGATTACGAGATGAACATGTCTATGATAATGTATCCACATGGGCTCATAGAGAACATTTAGAATAAGAACTTGCTCACATTCCTACTTAAAAGTATGGTCCTGGATTCACAATTATGTAGAAAAAAGGATTTGATGGTATTAGTTGACTTGGACTACAAAAACAAGGAAATGTTGATCCTATTGTAGCAAAAGGATGACCTCCTAATCTTGGAATCAAATTTGAACCTTTGAAAATTGGCTCTTCACGTACCAAGTTACCCTTGTGTGAAAATGTGAATGTTTTTAGCGATGAAGAGGCATCTGAGGAAACCTGACCTGAAACTACCAATTCTAATGAATGGGAATGGGCCTCCTGTTCTTGCAGCTCATATGCACTTGAGTGTATCTTTTCCAATCCCAATGACCTGCCAATTGAATATAAACATGTTGACAATGCCCCTCCTCCAAGAACTTGTCCTCAAGCCTGGATTGAAATATTTTGGGATCCTAGCCCCTACAATTATGAGGAGTCCAATGAAACTAATGACACTGATATCTATATCATGGCCCTTACACTAGACTCCCACAATATTTTCAATACCAACAATGGCATCCCCTTAGTATACCCTAAACTACTAGATTGGGATCAACAAGGACCACCAAGCTTAGATCACTTCGAAAATGATGAAGCTATCGCAAAAAATTTTGAACTCAGGGAAGGTATGCCATCAGGAGATCATAAAGTCAACTTCACCATTGATCTATATGTTGCAGCTTATTTTGGGGAGCCAGCTCCCTCTTCCAGTCGTAAAAGTGAAAAATAAGTAAAAAAAAAGAAATAAAAAAAAAAGATCTTCTAGTGAAAATCAAAAGCCACCTTTATATCATAAAAAAGTAAAAATAAAGGATGCATCCGAGGGTGAAAAACTCACTGAGGTGCCCAAGGATGGAAGAGTGGACATACCCCCACAGAAAGAGAAATCAACTTTGTTAATAGAAAAGACAAAAGAGATAAATTTGGGAACATCCAACGATCCAAAAATCATTCATTTTGTAGCATCACTATCCCATGAAGAGAAAGACCAATTTATCAAATTCTTCATGGAAAAATAGATCAACTTTGCATGGTCCTACGCAGATATGCCAAGCTCGGATCTAGAATTAGTCCTTCATCATTTTCCATTATAGCCAAGTGCTAGACCAGTTAAATAGAAACTGAGAAAGATGCATCCTCAGATAACTCTTCTAGTAAAAGAACTAAAAAAATTGTTGGATGTTGGATTCATCAAATCCATTGACTATGAAGAATGGATCTCTAATATGGTTCATGTTTGTAAACACACTGGGAGCATCATAATATGCACATGTTTTTTTATTTGAATAAAGCATGTCCCAAAGATGATTTTCCATTACCAAATATTGACATCATTGTAGACATGAAAACAAGATATGAGATGCTATCATTAATGGACAACTTCTCTCATTACAATTAGATATGAATTTATCCCAAGGACTAGCCTAAGGCAACTTTCACATGTTCCTGGGGCACTTACTGTTGGAACATCATGCCTTTTCACCTCAAAAATGATGGAGCCACTTATCAAAGAGAAATTACTACCATCTTCCATAATTTCATGCATATACTAATGGAAGATTATGTGGATGATCTGCTATGTAAGTATATTACAAGAAAAGATCACTTAAACACTCTAAGCCCTATTTTTGAAAGAATGGAAAATTATAGGTTTTCTTTGAATCCCAAGAAGTGTGTGTTTGGAGTAGTTTCTGGAAAACTCATGGGTTATATTATTTCCTGTCGAGGCATTGAAGGAGATCCTGAAAAGGTACAAGAAATATTAGAAATGCCTCCTCAAACTACTCTAAGGCAATTAAGGATCTTACAAGGAAAGTTACAATCTATCAAAAGATTCATTACACAACTGGCAGACAAGTGTTAATCTTTTCAGCATTTGCTTCACAAAGATGTTACTTTTCAATGGAATGAAAAATGTCAAGGATATTTTCAACAAATGAAGGATTACCTACTCAACCCACCTATTTGGATGCCTCCTATTCCTAGGAAGCCATTTCTGTTATATATTTTAGCTACTAAAACTACATTGGGAGCTCTTTTGGCCCAACATGATGAACAAGGTCAAGAGAGAGCCATATATTATATCAGCAGAACACTTGTGGGTTATGAACTCAACTACTCACTTATTGAAAGAGAATGTCTTGTTTTAGTCTTTGTAGCTCATAAGTTGAGACACTATATGCTCCATCAAAAAACCATGATCGTTTCAAGGATTGACTTACTGAAGTATCTCCTTAACAAAGTAGCTCTCACAAGACGCCTAGCAAAATGGATAATGATTTTTTCTAAGTTTGACATAGAATACATTGATAGAAAAACAATCAAAGGCTAGGTTATAGCTTATCATCTTGCGAAAGTTCCAATTCCAAATAATCACCCTCTGTTATTTGATTTTCTAGATTAGTTCATTTTTTCTTTTGAAGAATCCAACCAGTGGCAGCTCTACTTTGAGGGCTCACATACTAGAAATGGCTCAGGGGATGGAATCATGTTTGTCACTCCCCAAGGTGATGTCATTCCAAAATCTTTTAGGATTTCTTTTGAGTGCACGAATAATATTGTTGGGTTTGAAGCTCTGGTCACTAGATTAAAATTAGCAATTCAATGGCACATTCAATACTTAAAGGTGTATGGTGATTCTCAACTAGTCATCTGCCAAGTCAATGATGACTATGATGAAAAAAAGATGAGAAGTTGATTCCTTATAAGAAACTTATTGAATTTCTAAAATCTTAGTTTGTAACAATCAAGTTTCAATAACTTCCCAAGATCCATAATAAGCAAGCAGATGACATGGCTACTATTGCTTCCATTATCAACATGCCACAAAATAAAGAACATTGTGAATTTTTGGTTGAGCAATTATTAATCCCATCATTCGATATTTCATAATCTGAGATCGTGTGTGACATTGTTGGTCCTGATTCCCCTTGGTATCAAGATATTTACAATTACTTGGATTCCCAAATCCTACCCCATGACCTATCCAAGAACAAACAAAGAGCCCTTATTCACCAAACCTCTAGATATATCATTATCAGTGACACTTTATATTGAAGATCCTTTAACCAAACCATCCTCAGATGCCTTGATTTGTGAGAAGCTAAAACTACTTTACATGAGGTACACAATATTATATGTGGAGGTCATTTCAATGGTTTTATTTTGACCAAGAAGATGGTAAGAGCTGGATATTATTGGCCCACCATGGAGCAAGACTCATACAATTTTTAAAACAAATATCATAAGTGTTAGATACATAGCAACCTGATTCATGCTCCAACACAAGATCTACAGCCAGTCATCTCTCCATTGGCAATTTTCACAATGGGCATTTGATCTCATAGGGAGAATCACTCTGTTATCTTCTAATGGCCATAAGTATATTATTATAGCTACTGAATATTTCAAAAAGTGGGTTGAGGCCATCCCTATGACGTATGTCACTGGAAAAAAATTGCCAAGTTCATATTGAACTATATCATATGTCGCTATGGAGTTCCTATGGCTATTGCCACTGATCATGGTAGCCCATTCTAGACTAAAGATGTCAAAGAGATTTGTGAGAAATTCAAAATTCATCATGGATTTTCTAGTATATATTATCCACAAGGCAATGGCCAAGTAGAGGCATCTAATAAAACCATAGTTAAAGTATTACAAAAGCCTATCAATGATGTTGGTTGAGACTGGCACTTGCAATTAAATCCAGCTCTTTGGGCCTATAGAACCAGCATTCGCACCCCTATTGGCATGAAACCATACTCTCTATTCTATGGCATTGAGGCCATACTACCCCTTGAGGCTGAAATTCCTTCACTGAGAGTATATTTGCAACATATCATAAATGATGAACAATACAGAGTTTCCAGACTCCATGAGTTAGAAATGCTAGATGAGAGGAGACAAGCCACCTTAGTCCATTTTCAAGCTTACCAAAACCATCTCAAAAGAAGCTACAATAAGAAAGTAAGAGTTCCTCACTTTGAAATTGGAGACTTGGTTCTAAAGATGAATTACAAAACCCAGCCACATAGAGATAAACCAAAAAAATTTGAGCCAAACTGGGAAGAACCATATGTAGTTACTGTAGCATATGGATCTGGAGTATATCAACTTGCAACATCAGAGGGAGAACCATTGTCAAAAGAAATTAGCAACATGCATCTCTGGAAGTACTACACATAATTTTCTAAAAAAATATTAAAAAATATTAAAAAAGCACAAAAAAAAATACCAAAAAAAGTGAAAAAAGAAAAGAAAAAAGAAAAAATGGTGTCTTGACGAAAACCTGAAAAACATGTGTCTTGACATAACAAAAAAGAGAGAATAAAGAGAAAAATTTCATCCAAAAGTGAAAACCTAGCAAACAGTCACTTTGGACAAGTACTGTGGTGAAAAACTGGCAAGAAGGCACCACGTGTAGTAAGTAATTGCTCCTCTATCTATCATGGTTCCACCTGACAGTTACTAATATTCCCTAATCATATTTCTCCCCTACAATTTTTTCCTAGTGCCCCTTCATGACCCGTTGCTAGTTAATATTATTTGTCACTTCCTTCAGAGTTAGCCAATTTTCCCATACCTCATCCTTGGCCTTTGTACATAGTGTGTTCTGTCTGGGGACATGATCATACGTTGATTTGTATTTGAATTTGAGTTGGAGGCATGACTTCAAACATGGTTGATCCTTGTGTTCATCGCTCTATTACATTGAAGACATCGACATGTACATACTCTAAGAACTTGAAAAAATCCTAAAAATTTATATAATGTCCAAAAAAAATTAGTAAAAATCATATAATGTTAAGAAAAAATCAGTAAAAATCATATAATGTCTAGAAAAATTAACTAAACATCACATAATGTCCTGAAATAAGCCTCTAAAAATCAAATACAAAGCTAAAAAAATCTTACAAATTGTACAATGTCCTGAAAAAATATCACATATCTTAAAAAAAAAACCTAAAAATTTGAAAAAATATTTAAAAATCACTTTGCAATAAAATTGTACATAATCCTCTTCCTTGTGCATTCTGACAAACATGTATGCAGCTATAGTTGCAAAACTCTGCACTTCAGCAAAATCATGCTTTCACAAGCAGTCGCACTGAGATAATTAATTTGACACTTATTCTGATTTGACTTATTTAATCTTTCGATCATCACAACCAATTGATCAACTTATCCAAATTGTTAACCTATCAATTAATCAATCTAGCTTAATCCAACTTAATCATCAAAAAAAAAATTCAACAAACACCAAAGCAAGTGACAATAAGATCAGAATGGTTGTTGGCTCACACTATTTCAGTGAGTTATTTTATCTTTTACTTATTTTCTTTCGATCATGTTCCTATGCTATTTGATGATATTAATGAAGCATATGATAATGGTTGAGATGGTTCATGATTTTTTCTTTTCATTTTGATTTATGTATGTTGCATGATCTCATGACATTATGGGGTATTTCATTAGTGTGTGTCAGGAAAGACGAGGTCATTTTTTGTCTAGATTCTGTTTGTCTTACATAAATGGATCGCATTATCACTTTGGCTCTTCATGCCATGATGCGCCACTTTCATTTGCAAAATAAAAATAAAGCTCTTATCACATTAAGTGCACTTAAGAAAACAATTTTGTCATCTCTTACTAACATTGCCTGTCTAATTTTTGTCTCCTGCTAACTCTCTGTCAATCCTCGCAGTTGCTTTGGTCTAGTGCTCTGGTACACAAAATTGAGTGCATTTTGCATCTTACAATCCACATCTTGCATTTCATGTTAATCCCCAAAAATACTAAAATCATATTACATTACATATCCATCATCTTATTGCATGAAAAACAAAAAAAAAATTGCATCCATGGCATACATGCATATGGTACATTTTTCAAAAAAGGCAAAAGAAGCACAACATGTTGTATTCATATATTGCAAATAAAGATGTCTAATAAGAATCATCACATGAGATACATGAAAGAAATGAGCATATCAAGCATATTTATCCATCATGACAAAAAAGAAAGTATCATAAAGTATTTGCATCTCATGCATACATCTCAAAAAAAAAAATAGTATCAGAGTATGAACATCCAAAGTGTCTGTATACACTAAGGCCCGTAGGCTCAAAACATATCATGTATATCATAATTTCCCTCTATGTGAAATATAATCCCCTATCAGCCTATTCTCACTCTATCATCTTGGCCTCAAAGATGAAGCCCCACCTTCCTGATCTTCTCTAGGTGGTCTCCTCGGTCCAGCCACTCCTTCGTTTCTCTATGTCCTCTGGGAGTGTGCTCTTCTCACATTGCTCCTAACACACAATGACCACTAATCTTGTGGTACATCTCTCATGTACATATCCTTCCATTATTGTATATCTACTCGAGCATCCCCATGGTAGCTACCTCACGTATACCTATGTGTTCTATGCGACTAATGAACTATTGTGCTCTATCCTCTATCCATTGTGCCCTATCCTCTGCCCTCTAAACTCTGGACATTGTTGTGTCTCAAGAGGATATGTTTATTATTTAGGCTTAGAATTGTCACCCCAACTCAAGAAATGGGGCTACACAACAATTCCATCCCAACAATGGAAACCTCCTCGAGTTGTGGGTGGACTCTGAATAAGGAGGAGTCTCTAGATTCTAGGTCGGTCCCTATCAAATATGGAATATCACCACCTGATGTGAAACTTAGTGGGAAAAGGGAAGAAATCAACTTTAAAAATGGAAATAGATAGGGGTGATACACCAAAAAATGAGTCCATACTTTTGCTAGAAAAATAAAATAGTGATCTCAACACTTATACCAAAAGTTTTAATACCTTGAATCACTGTCCAACATATAGGTTGAATGATCTTGCTATTAGGGTTAAACCACAAATAGTTTGAACAATCAACAAAAATATAGATCTCTCACTAGGTTTGAATGATTGATCACTTTGAGAAGGAATAAAGATACACTCACTTCCCTTAGATAACAATAAAATAAACACTAGCAAGAAAAGATGAAAACGGGATCTTGACAATCAAACTCCAAATATAGAGGCAAATGAATCATAATCTTTATTCCTCACCAAAATCTAACAAAAGTGGTTACAAAATGGTCTCCAAAATGTCTAGGAACAAAAGTTCACTATATGCCCTCTCTCCAAAATATGCAACCTCTAAAACTGATCAAAAAAATCATTCTTATACCAAGCCCTAGCTTCAAATCCGAAAATGAAAGCCTCTACAAATTGCCCTAATATGGCCAAAAATTATGCCAAGATTTTAGCCTATGAAGACTACCTCTAATGCCTTAAAATATTGGTCTAATAAGGATACAAATCCTTTTACATTGTTTAACCAATATTTATTTATTGAATTTTGAATAAAAATTCAAAATTAACAAAAACTCTTACTATCAAAAACCTAACCTAAGGAAAACAATCCCTAAGTCTAAGAAAAACAAAATAGGAGAAGGTCAACAAGACCATTCTGCCCACTTGCATATGATGCAAAAACTTAGGCAATGTGATAGTGAGCTGGCACGACAACTCTAAAATACTAGTAGTCATTGTACTGTGACATTTAATGGCTTTTATTTCCTTTGCTATGAACGGTCTTCAACTTGGCACTGATTCTTGATTTTCAGAATGCACTCTCTATAATGGACCTCAAAATTTATCAAAACCTCTATATTCTCAGACTTTGAGTCTTCACTGGCATGAAACTCTGACTGTATCTTTGAACTCACGGCTTAACCTTTGTTGAACACAAGCTTGAGCCTTAGCTTTGATGAAACTCGACTTCTTGTTGTGGCTCGACTGTGCCTGTATATTCATGAGTTGTGACTAACTTAGCTTTGAAACATGAGCCAGATTAGGATCTTGCACACATTTTATTGACTCAATCTTTGTGGCTATTTGAAACTAGCTTCATTGTTGTTGAAAGAACTTAACTAGGAAGCTCTTGTTACTCGGGTTCTTAGCTTAGGCTTGGCTATGTTTGGCACTTCTTGCATGAGATCTCACAACCTTTTGATTGATGATCTTGCACTTGGTTATGAAGGAACTCAGGCTAGCTAGACTCAGAGTTCTTCTAGTAGCATTGACACTACCCTTGAGCTTGGTATTTCTCACGGCTATGTTTGGGAGCTCACAACCCTTTGGTTTATTGAATCTTTTATTTATTTCTCATTTCGGTTTCGAACTTAGGTGGCTACAATTTAGACCGAGATTTTAACTTAACTATGAATTCAAATTGTGTATTTTAATCTTGGCCTTAGCTGGGCGTTTACCTTTATTAAGCTCGGTTGTGCTTGTTACACTTGGCATATACCTGATTCAAGCTTTACTCACCCCTTAAAACATGAGCTATGACCTATTTTGGCTTTAATCTTAGATTATGAAACTTGTTGAAGGCTCACACACAGGATCTAACTGGTACTTGGGCTAAGAACTCAAGTTTAAGTGACAATTGGCTATGATCTGGGCTCATGACTGGGAGTTCACGGTTTATTCAATCATCTTGTCATTAACTGAAACACTTGGCTTTGATTCAAAAGTTTGGCTTGAATGGTATCTGTATCATCTTAAAATGGAATCACTTCCATGTTAAGAACATTTAGCCCTCCGAGTGAGTAGTCTGGGTTATGTCAAGCACCTAGAATCAGCTCTTTGCTCGAATCATACTTGTTCTCCTCATTTTGCTTCTATCTGCCCCTGATTTTCACTTCAATCTGCATTTCCTAGCATTCTGGGTCAGGATCCTGAGGTTTTTGACCATAAGGCCAAAGTTAACCTTATGGGGTCAAAGTCAACCTCAACCCTGACCAGGTCAATTCCAAGCTCATCCTTGACCCCCTGTCCAAATTTCAAGTTTCCTTGATTTCTAGGTGTCGGGTTTCGAGGATATTTGTTTTCCTGCCTCCGGGTTGGCCATTTCGGGTTTCAAAATGGTAAATCCTTAAATTGCATTTAATCTAGGTATATTTTCTAAAGGTTAGGACCTAATTGGGATTTAATTCTCCAAGGTGGCCCCTCTAGAGGATTGTTCCCTAGTTCACTATAAAAGGAGGCCTTCCTCTCTCATTTTCTTAATCAAGTTTCCAAGCAATCTCATGATCAAGGCATCAAGTTTGCAATCTCCTCTCTCAAGCTCTCAAGGTGATCAAGCAAGCATCCATCCAATCATTTTATTCTTCTTCTCCATCCAAGTTCTCCATTGAAGATCAAGGATTCAAGCATTCAATCCATTGAAGGGATTTGGTTCAAGCATTCAAGATTCATCATTCAAACCCTAGATCTAGCCATCATGATGGTGTGATCTTCCTTCAAGATCCTTTTTGTTCATCTTCAATATCTATTCATTCTTCTATCAAGGTGGATTCCAAGCATACAATCATGGAGGTTTGATTTTACCATTGTTGTGTTCAAGCTTTCATATCAATATACTTGTTTACATTCGAAATACAATTACATATCTATCGAATTGCATAGCTTTGTTGTTAGATCCATTTCTACTACTTGCTAGCATTCTTATTTCAATTCCAATATTAAGGTTGATTCCAAACCGGGGTTTGACCAAGGCAAACCCCTCAAACAAACAACAAAAACCATCTTTTTCTTGTAGGTACAGGTGCAAAATTTTAGATCTAAGAGTAGATTTGGATACCCTTTTTGGCAAAATTTCGGGATCTCTGAACAAAGTTAGAATTGACTTTCAAATAAAGAATGTATCCTTTGACCTTTTATGAGGGTCAAAGACTACCTTCTGTCGGAAAGACAAAAGATTTTTGGGTTTTCTTTGTCTCAGCATTTCCAGTCCGAAACAGGTTGCAGAATTGCCCGAAAGTATACACAGACATAAAAAATTGGCATTTTCTAGATTTTCCCTAATTTGAGGTTAGTATTTGTATTTCAATTATTTCAAATTTCAAGCACAATTCTCCATAGGGAAATATAGGGTTTTTCTCTCTCTTTCATATTCTCCATAGATTGATTCGATTGTGTATTAACCTTTTGGTCGATCAAATCAAATCTATCCATTGGGAATTTGGATTTAAGATTGAATCTCATATTTTCCCCATGCAATTTACAATTACACATTCTAAATAGAGGTGATTCCATTTTACCTCTATTCATTTTGGTGAACCCAACTAGCTTACTCTCTTTCTTTTTGGTGTTAGATTTCCCTTTGTCTTATTGTGTGTGTTCACCTTCACTATTCATTTTGGTGAACCCAACATACTTACTCTCCTTTATTTTGTGGAATTAGATGCCCTATTATGTTATATTTTAGATCCTTTCTTGCATTTAGATTAGATCTAGTTTATGCTCTTGCATTGTAAAATTTAAAATATAAAAAAATCTATATAATCAATAAAATCCAAAAATATTTCTTGCATTTCATTTTCTATGGTGATTGTTAAATGCTTTGGTGTGTAGTTATGTTCTTTATTACTCTTCTTTTAGCATCTCTTTATAATACCTATGATGTTTATGAGAGTATCATTCACTTCATTATGTTGATGACCCTTCACTTTGCTCTTGCTTATGTTTTTGTGAAGATGACCGACACTAGTCTGTCTACATTTAAAATCTTCATTAAAGATTTATGTGGTAGCCTTATTAATCTTTTGGATTATGTGAATAATTTGGTAGATGATACACCATCTCCTAATCTTCCTAATCTGAATCCTATCAATCCTAATCCTAATCCTATCAATCCTAATCTTAATCATATCAATCCTAATCCTAATTTTCCTAATTCTAATCCGATACCTAATTCTCCATCTGTTCATCCTTGCTCTTCCCATACTTATGATGGGATTCAAGCTATAGTTCAGGATGCGGATGTGCAAGATGACTGGTTAGAATAATATCCTAGTAACTCAAGGATTGGACATCCTTTAACAGTGATTCAATGCTGAAAATCATCATGTATCTACTTAGAACATCATGCTAGACTTCATTAAATGTATCAATCCGGGAACATGAACTTGAGATGATGGTTGCAAAGTTTATGCTTTAGTTATTCTCAATAGTCATCACTACTAAAGTAAAAGCTATTGCTACAGGAGATTTATGCTAGGAACTAAAACTATAGATTAACTCTCATCTTGAAGGAAATAAACTTAGCAGTAAATAGATAATGCTTCAGAAGTAAACCTATGTAGCAAGAAATAATCAATGGTTCTGCTACGAGTGGCTGCAAGAGCAACAGTACTTAATAACTTCAAAGAAACTTAATTGAATCCTACTCAAGCATGAACATGGAATTCACCTCCCATGTGGGCCCCCACGGAAGTATGAATGAATTATAACTCAGAGATTGAAATGAAGAACTATCATATATTCATTCAACAAAACATGGATACAATATAGGATATCAAAGTATTTTACTCTATTGTTGGATTACAGTATGAATTCCTCAATACGTCTAACTAGCTTGGAATCATAAGTTCCATCTTATTTAAAAGTAAAAAAGAAAAATAGAAGTCCTACAAACTAAGTCCTTCATTACATAGCATAACAACTTCAGTTACAGGAATGACAACATCATTTATGCAAGAGGATAAGCCACATTTAGTGCTTTGAGAATATAGGAATGCTTGGTAACTAGATTGACTTGGACTAAATCAGCAACCACAAAGTTATGGAAGGAGTGAAGCTATGATGAACTTCGAAAATAGTTATCCACCTTAAAAGACCCACTCATCCTTGAGTCTGTGCTTCTTGCTGACTTATTCTTCCTGCAAAAGGTTAACATAACAGAATCCAAAACACAAATCCAAGGCAGAGATTATAATAAGTTTTCCTATTTTAACATAGCCTTGTCATCTGGGTGCAAGAGATCTACCCATTAAAGCTAGAGAAGAAAGATACCATATTTTATCATAACATTCATTAATCTATATATATGTATATTCAGTTTTGTCCTTAAGTTTCATAAGTATCAAATATACATATAGTTAAAGCTTAGAAACATAAAAGACTATATAATGTTCATGAAAAACCATAAGATATTCAAGTCTGAACTTAAAAAATCATAAACAAAACATTCCATAAACTTGATTCATCATTCCCCCCAGCTTAACTATTTACTGGTCCTCCAGCAAATAAATTCTTCAACTTGGCTATCAATCTATAGTCAGTAGCTATTCTCTAACCAGTACCTCCCTCTACACGACTCCAATAGAATCCTTTTGTTTCCCTATGTTTCTTCCATCTTTCCTTTTCCCTCTGCATATCAAAACTATCTAGATTTTCTGAGTTTGCAAGCAAAGAAGACATCGAAAATGGAGGCTGTAAGGTTAATGGAATCCAAAAAATTTCTCTCTCTCTTCCCAAGGAAATGTAGCAAGGAGTGTGCTATGTTTCCATAGCAAAATTGAGAGGTGAATGTGGTTCTATGTTTCTCATCTCCCTAGATAAACTATTCTAGCGCCACTAAATGGCATTTCTAGCCTATGGTAGTTTAGAATCTATCATCTGTTCATATGCATTAAATGCTTCATTTCTCATTGGATAAATGATCTTGCTACTTGAGTCAGAGGGGAAATCCTTAACCAATTATAGTAGTAAGTTTGAGGATCTTTGGCTTTAGGCCTTAGAAATAGGGGAATGTCTGACTCCAAATCCCTATACACCTTAGCTTGAGTGTCCCAACTAATTTCATTCTATACCCAGGACATGAGGGCTCTGAGTTGAATATCCCCAACATAAAATAAGGGATTCTAAACTCGGTCATTAGGGACTGCTAGGTTGTGGAGATAAAGTTCACATAATAGATTTTGAATGGTTGCAGGAGAGTTATGGAATGCTTGAGAAAAATGGGTAGGCTCTTGTAATGAGGAAGACTTGTCCTGCATAATACAAGTCATTTGATAGTTTAACAGCTATTCCTTAAGAAACAAGGCATAGACAGGTGATCGGGATCTACAACCCATCAGGTCAGAAATTAGAGATGTAATTTTGTCAAGTTTCACACTTAATTGTTCTATATTTTCCTCCTAAACAAGTGTTTCCTGATAATGAAGGTCTAATACCCTATTTAGTTCTTTCTCTTGTTGTTTCCATTGCTCTCTCTCAAAATCTAATTTCTTAGACAATTGGAAGATAACAGATAACAAAGAATTTGAACTAGATTGATCTGTTATTGAACTAGGGCAAGAATTGTCTGCTGCTGGAGGAACAAATGACTTACCATTGTTAGCACTTGTCCTCTTCAAAGGATCTATCTAGATGATCATAGCCCTTTCGGTGTTAGAGTATTTTTGAGCCACCGAATCTAATGTATCTAACCCTTCATTCAAAATTTTCTCTACAACCTTGTTGACAAGGTCTATATCAATATCTGGATTTTCTTCATAGGGATCTCTTTTTGCTGCAGGAGACTCTGATGTAGGAGAGAATGTTATTTCATCTGCTTCCCTGATGTAACTATCAGATTCATCACTTTCTAAATCATCTTCCTGAAGGTTCCTAGAGGTTGATCCTCTCCTTTGAAACACATAAGCTTGCTCTTTTGAGCCGGAGTCATCTCCGATTATAATGACTTCTGCATTTACTAGCTTATCAGGAACCTGCTTTGTTTTAACATTAGGACATTCCTCGAATGTGTCTTGTTCCATAATCTTAGTCCATTGTTCTTCCTGCTGAGAAGTTTCAAGCTGTAATTCAGCTTCTTGCTGAATATTTTCATCCTCTTGCTGAATGTTTTCATCCTCTTTTTCCTTTTGCCCAGAATCTTGTGTTGCATTTGGCTCATTAACTGAAATCTCCTCAGTTGGTTTTAACCTTCTCCTAGCACTTCTCCTTAATGGAGTTTCCTCCTTCCTTTTTGGAGCTTTTCTTTTTTTGGATGTGCTCGTGGCTGCAGAAGATGCCTTAGCCTACCGACTAGTACTAGGGTTAATTTTCTTTTTCTTATCCTTTGGGGAAACCGTTTCTACTGCAGGAGAAACTTCAACCTTTTCTGTAGGAGTCTCTGATTCTTCTTCATGAGTTGATCTGTAAGTAGAATAATTAGTGGAATTAGGGGAAGTAGGGGTCCTAACCCTAGATTTCTTCTTGGACGAAGAACACTGTCCAATTTCAATAAAAAATTTCCTAACCCCTTTAGCAGTTTTAACCCTTTGTCCCACTCTATGCCCAATTGGTTCAGGGGTAGGCTCCTTAAACCCATGCAGTAGAAATTCCTCCCAGGAAATATCTGACTACTCTCTTAAGGCTTTTTCCACTATCAACTTGATTAAACAATGGTGAGAGACAGAATTTCATTTACCCTCTTGGACTAGAATGGCTTGCTTTGACAAAATATCAAACACAAAACTAGGGACATTGATAGGTCTGTTATCATGTCTTAAACAACTCAAGAATTTAAAGTGAACAGCATGTAGGAATGAGTGCCTCCCTTCACAGGTGAAATACCTAATGATAAAAACTGCACATTGTTTAAACAGTTCAGGAAGAGATAGTCAAAATGTACCTTGTTTCCTATCAACTTCAAGCGACATGTCTGTATGAAGAGTGAATTAAGCTCTGGAAGTAGTCGGTTCAAGATTCTCTGCAAATTTCTCACCCTCAAGTAGTAAACCTATGACCTCTACCAAAACTGACTAAGAAAATGGCACCTTCAGTCCTTTAACTATAGCCACTCCTTTCAAGGAGCTAAGAAATTGAAGTGCAACCTCGTCATCCTAGCTAGTTAGTTTCTAGACATAATCTATCCAACCCCTTGCCTGGAAATATGGCCTACAATTATGGTCTTTGAGAAAAACACCATGCATAATAGGCTCTCTTTAGATGAGGTCACCACCCATCATCTTGTTTTTGAGATACCCAAACAGAGTTGTAGGAGATAAAACATACAACCAGAATTTTGAACAAGAAAGCTTGAAAAGGCAAGTTGTAGGATGATTCAAATTTGGAAATTTCTAGTAATGCAGCTCAAGAAATGAGCTTATGAGTAACATAAATGAAAATCACCATATTATCATTTCATAATTACTCATAAGTACTTCTCCGCAGAACTTGTACTCAACATAACTTGCCACCTTAGTTTTATACATGCAAAAAATAACACGCAGCATAATGATTTTGAAAAGTGTCTAATCATGGGAGAAAAATACAAGTACAACAAGAGAAAGGAATAAATATAAAGATTGCATAAACATAATGACAAAAAAAACTAATAAACTCCCCCCCCCAGCTTAAGATATTGCAAGTGGGCCCTCACTTGTAGTTATGACAAGGCATATGATAGAATAAGAGGAAAACAAATTAAAAATTGCATACCTTGAAATGTGTGCTAACCTGAAGTGCAAGTGAGGTGGTTGTTGTTACGATCCATGAATGAAAGAAAATATGAGGTGGATGGATGATAGACTAGAAATGAAGTGGAAATTTATTATGGAGAAGTGACTTTCGTTAAGAAAGTATTTATTATGAAAGTGAAAAGACATTTTAAGAGTGAGGAAGGCAAATGAGCATAAAGCTCATTATGAGTGGCTGCAGGAAGGGTCTCACTAATGATGGAAGAGAATTGATGTAGGAACTCATCCTTGCTCTAGGGTTTGTGATACAACTTCAATCGGTGACCATTGACCAGCAATTTGAAACGTACTGGATCAACGATGGAGAGTTGAACCACGCCATTTGGAAAGACTGCAATTATCTCATATGGTCCAAGCCATCTGGTTTTGAATTTCCCTGGGTTATGCTAGTACCAAGAGTCATAGAGGAGCACCCAATCTCCAACTGAAAACACTTTGTCCTTGACAAACTTGTCATGCCATTGCTTGCATTGATTTTGGATCACTTTGGTGTTATGCAGGGCAGATTTTCTCCACTCATCAAGGCCATTCAAACTCATAATCCTATCTTGTTGTGCTATTGTGAGATCCATCCCAAGATCAAGAGTTTTCCTAAGTGTCTTATGTTTGAATTCAATAGGCATGACTACAGAGTGACCATAGACAAGCTCAAATGGTGTGAAACTGGTTGTAGACTTTCATGTAGTTCAGTATGCCCAAAGTGCTTCAAGAAGTCAAATAGACCAATCTTTCTTATGAATGGCTACTATTTTAGTGAGAATAGATTCCAATTCCCTATTGGTAACTTCCACCTGCCCATTAGCTTGGGGGTGATAGGGTGAAGACTTACCATGCCTAATGTTATATTCCTCCATCAGAGCAGCAATCAAATTGGAAGTAAACTGAGGACCTTGATCAAATTGAATCTACCTTGGTACTCCAAATCTGGTGAAGATGAATTCATAAAGGAACTTTGCAACATTGTTATTCCTAGGGTGCTTCATAGGTTTAGCCTCAACCCATTTTGTAACATAGTTAGTGCAAACAAGTATATAAGATTTACCTTGGGAAGAGGGCTCAATAGGACCAACAAAGTCAATCCCCCATTTGTCAAATGGGGCAACAACTACTGGTGGCTATAGGGGCATTTCATCTATCTTTGTAGGTTGTCCCATGCATTGGCATTTGTCACACTTTTTGGTGTACTGAGCAGCATCCTTGTGTAGACTAGGCCAATAATAACCTGTAGTCAAAATTTTCAATGTTGTTCTTTTGGCAGCAAAATGTTGACCGTAAGGTTCATCATGACATGCCTTGAGGATATCATAGGTTTCATCCTCTCTAATGCATCTTCTAGTTACTTGGTCAGGACCAGTATAAAACATGAATCCAGAAATCTATGAATAATTAAAGCTCTTTTCAGTTAACAACCTTCTTTCTTTAGCAAAGAAATGAGTTGGTGTCTTACCGGTTGTGAGATAATTGGCAATATCGGCATACCAAGGATTGTGTGCAGTCAGCAAGAAAAGATGTTCATCAGGAAAATTGTCATCAATGGCTGCAGGATCATCAAGTACATGCAACCTAGAAAGGAAATCAGCTACTACATTGGTTTTACCAGGTTTATCTATGATGGTAATGTCAAATTCCTGCATAAGCAGCAACTAGTGAGCCAATCTGCCAGAGATTGCAGGCTTGTTCATGAGATACTTAATGGTAGAATGGTTGATATGTACATAAGTCTCATATCCAGTAATGTAGTGTCTGAATTTATTCAGGGCATAAATGACTGCAAGAAGTTCTTTTTTAGTGATAGTGTAGTTAAACTCAGCACCTTGCAAATTCTTACTGATAAAGTAAATTGCATGCTCAATGGATTCCACCTTCTGGCCAAGCACAGCTCCAATAGCATAGTCTAAGGCATCAGTATGGATGTGAAAAGGAAAGCCCCAATTAGGTCCTCTCAAAACTGGTGCTGTTGTGAGAACTTCATTAAGCTGCAAGAAATATTTTGCACACTCAGAATCCCAAGCAAATTCAGCATCCTTGTTGAGCAAGTTATACAATGGTGTTGCTAGCTGACTAAAATCCTTTATAAACCTTCTATAATAACTAGCATGTCCAAGAAAACTTCACACATCTTTTTGTTTTGTTGGAGTAGGTAATGTGCTAATTACTTCAATCTTGGTAGGGTCCACTTGAATACCTTTTGAAGAAATGAAATGTCCTAAGACAACCCCTTCTTCCATCATCATGAAGCACTTTTCACTATTAAGAGAGAGGTTATAATCATGACATCTCTGAAGAACTTTCTCCAAATTTGTCTTGGCCTCATCAAAAGTATGCCCATAAGTGGTAAAGTCATCCATGTAAATCTCCATACAATCAGCAGAGATGTCTGAGAATATACTGATCACAGCTCGCTAGAAGGTAGCAATGGCATTACACAACCCAAAAGGTAGCACTAAATAGACAAATGTACCCCATGGGTAGGTGAATGTTGTCTTCTCTTGGTCCTCAGGGGCTATTTATATCTGATTATAACCACTGAATCCATCCAGAGAAGAGAAGTATTTCTTTCTAGCTAAGTTATCAAGGACTTGGTCTATGAATGGCAATGGAAAGTGGTCCTTCTTAGTGGCTGTGTTAAGTTCTCTATAGTCAACACAAACTCTCCACTTCCCTCCTTTTTTAGGCACTATGACAAGAGGGGAGACCCACTGACTATCAAAAATGGGATAGATGAAGCCAACATTTAGCAACTTCTACAGCTCATTCTTTACTATATCCCTTAGAGCTGGGTTAACCCTTCACTGAGGTTGGTGAATAGGTCTGAATTCAGGGCTGATATAAATTTTGTGAGTGTAGAGCTTAGGTTCTAAACCTTTCATGTCAGTATAATCCCAAGCAAAGGCTGATTGATGTTCTTTTAGAAGTTGCAGGACATCTGTCTGCTGAGAGAGAGTTAAGACACTGTTTACATTTAACTCCCATCCTGAACTAACCTCTAGCTTAGTGACCTTCTCTGACATGGATAGCTGAGTAATTGGGGAAGACTCAATTTCATGAGGTAGTAATGCATGAAGAAATTTGGAAGTCTCTGAATACTGCAGGGTATCAATAGGTGGTAACAAAGTGTCAAGAACACAGTCCTCTTGGGAACACACTTCGGATTGCACTCCATACTCATTCAAAATAATGGAGGAAATGATTTCATCTTCTTCCCTAGAAGCTACAAAAGGTTCCTTGGATATCATCATTAACTGATGAATAGAATTAACCTTAGGTTCAGTATCATCCAAATCTGGCCAAATTATCTAGTCATCTTGCAATAGAGGTTGAGCTGGGGAATACAGAGTCAGATTTAGTGTTAACTCCATTGGATATAGTCATTTTTCCTGATCGACAAGCTATATAGGCATCTGCAGTAGCTAGCTAAGGCCTGCCTATAATTATTGGATATCCTCCCATGTTAGCCTTTGGAGAAAGGACAACAAAGTCAACCGGATATTCCCAAGAATTCAAGGTGACTATTACATCCTCTACCATCCCATTAGGTGTAATGGTGGAACTATTAGCAAGCTGAAGGATGGTTGGGGTTTCCCTAAGACTGATGATATGCAACTTAAGACATTAATTCCTTGGTCATGACATTTATGGACACACCTAAGTCAACTAGAGTATTTTGGACTTGCATTCCTTGAATAGTGACCGTAACCACAAGGCTACCAAGATCAGAATACTTGGGAACTATTAATTTTTCCAACATTAAATCAGATAACTAACCTAGGACATGTATGGTTTTGGGATCCTTTTTCTTCCTCCCAAGCTGCTTGATACAAGCTTCCTTGATGGCTTTAGTATATACAGGCACTTCTTTTATGGCATCTAACAAGGGAATCTTTACTGTCATTTGCTTTAGTTGGGCAAGAAAATCCAACACTGCTTGATTTTCCACTGGCTTAACTTGTTCCTCCAACCTATGAGGAAATGGGGGTTCTTGTGCTGCAAGATTAGTAGGGTTGACTAGTACCTTAGTTGGTTCAGTCGTGGCATCCTCAACTTTGGTAATGATAGGCTGTTGTGGAGGAGGAAGAGTTGTGCCAGATCTTAGATGGATATTATTCAAGGAAATTGCATAGCTTTGATGCTGCGTTGTTGGTTTAGCATTGTTGGGATTCAAAGTAGGCTAAGTAGGCAATTGAGTCTATTTAGGGGAAGTAGTATTAGCTACAGGAGGAGTCATCAAATCCTACTACTGAGGTGGTGGCATTAAAGCTGGTTGGTTTGATTGGTTCATCCAATTGTGTGGTTGTTGCCACCCCTGCTGGGGCTGCTGCCAGGGTTGCTGAGGTTGTGACCAACCCTATTGAGATTGTTGCCATCCTGACTGATGTTGTTGCCAACCCTGCTGAGGTTGTTGCTAATTATATTGATGTTGTTGCCAACCTTTTGAGGTTGTTTCCAACCTTGCTGAGGTTGCTGCCAACTATTATACCCACTAAATCCACTATGTTGTTTTCCATGCATTAGTATTATTAAAATTTTGAAGAGGATCCTGGGGAATACCTGGTCTCTGAGCCCATGGTCTTTGCTGGGCAATGTAGAGCACCTCTCCATTCTCATTAATGGCTTTGAACTCGGTAGGCATTGGTTGGGACTCCAAGCTTGCAACAAACTTACTAGATAATTCTTTTTCTTCTCCCTACAGTGTGGATAGTACTCTGCTAACATTGCATCAGCTTCATCCTTCTTTCTTCTTGCCTGCATTATGTCCAACTGAGTAGCGACATCATTAATGATGTCCTGCTTGAAATCTGACAATAGATTGGATAGCTCCATTTTGGACACCCCTGCACCGTTGGACTTGTGAGGCAAGGCTCTCAAGCCTCTTCCTTTCTTGACAGTGGCTCTTGAATAGTTTAGACATATGCTTTTTATGTCATCCCATGTCTTCTAAGTAATGTCTCCCCCTTCCATGAGGTCAAGGGCCTCTATGCTCCCATCATTCACACCTCTCAAAAAAAAATGCTTTTGAGATTCTTTGTTCAGCTCATGTTGTGTGTTACGCTGCAGGCTGAACATAAACCTGGAGACATAGTCTTCCAGAGTTTCATCTTCCTTCTGTGACATTTTAAATATGTCATCTCCCTTTAAGTCTCCTCCTCTGTAATAATTTTTATACTTCTCAAGAAACTTGGTGCACATTGAATTCCAATCTGCTACAGCATCAGCACCCAAACTCATAAACCACCGTAGAGTAGGCTCCTTTAAAGTGGAAGGAAATAATTTGAGCTTATGGCCATCAGTGGTGTAGTCATAGCTTCTATAGAGGAAATCAAATTCAAAGAGGAAAGTCTTTGGATCCTCTGTGATGAGTCCATAGAATTTAGGAAGTGCAGCTGCAGGAATGTTTTTCAGATTTTGGTTACCTTGTTGAGTAGGAATAGGAAAAGGGAAAGTAGGATGAGCCATTACGTTATCTAGATATTTTGGGCAAGCAAAGAGGGCATTTAAATGATAAGACTCTTCAGATGATGGTGGTGAAGGTAAGTGATCAAAGGCATCAACAAACACATTCTCAAATGGTTCTTCTTCTTGTGGGATTTCTAATTGGGGTTCCTCAAACATTAGATCTAAAACCTCAAATGGTTCTTCCTGATTAAGGTTAGGTAGGAATCACCCAAGATGATCCCTACGTCTATGCATGCAAAATTATGCAGAATGAAAACTAACTTAATGACTTTTGGGTCAAACTAAATTGACACCATCCTCAGCAATGGCACCAAAAATGACTGGTTAGAATAATATCCTAGTAACTCAAGGATTGGACATCCTTTAACAGTGATTCATTGCTAAAAATCATCATGTATCTACTTAGAACATCATGCTAGACTTCATTTAATGTATCAATCTGGGAACGTGAACTCGAGATGATGGCTACAAAATTTATGCTTTAGTTCTTCTCAATAGTCATCACTACTAAAGTAAAAGCTATTGCTACAAGAGATTTATGCTAGGAACTGAAACTACAAATTAACTCTCATCTTGAAGGAAATAAACTTAGCAATAAATAGATAATGCTTTAGAAGTAAACCTATGCTGTAGGAAACAGTCCATGGTTCTACTACCAGTAGTTGCAGGAGAAATAATACTTAATAACTTCAAAGAAACTTAACTGAATCCTACTTAATTGAATCCTACTTAAGCATGAACAGGGAATTCACCTCTCGTGTGGGCCCCCACAGAAGTATGAATGAATTATAACTTAGAGATTAAAATGAAGAACTGTCATATATTCATTCAACAAAACATGGATATAATATAGGATATCAAAGTATTTTACTCTATTGCTGGATTATAGTATGAATTCCTCAATACGTCTAACTAGCTTAGAATCATAAGTTCCATCTTATTTAAAAGCAACTAAGAAAAACAAAACTCCTACAAACTAGGACCTTCATTACATAGCATAAAAACTTCAGTTACAGGAATGACAACATCATTTATGCAAGAGGATAAGCCACATTTAGTGCTTCAAGAATATAGGAACACTTGGTAACTAGATTGACTTGGACTGAATCAACAACCACAAAGTTATGGAAGGAGTGGAGCTATGATGAACTTTGAAAATAGTTATCCACCTTAAAAGACCCACTCATCCTTGAGTCCGCACTCCTTGCTGACTTATTCTTCCTGCAAAAGGTTAACATAATAGAATCCAAAACATGAATCCAAGGTAGAGATTATAATAAGTTTTCCTATTTTAACATAGCCTTGTCATATGGCTGCAGGAGATCTACCCATTAAAGCTAGAGAAGAAAGATACCATATTTTATCATAACATTCATTAATCTATATATATATTTAGTTTTGTCCTTAATTTTCATAAGTATCAAATATACATATAGCTAAAGCTTAGAAACATAAAAGACTGTATAATGTTCATGAAAAAACATAAGATATTCAAGTCTGAACTTAAAAAATCATAAACAAAACATTCCATAAACTTGACTCATCACAAGATTTCTTTGATTTACCTTCTCCTTTGATTCATGATGATATTAAAGGAAAGGGTAAAGAAACTTCTTCAAAATGTATTAGCCCACCTTATGCAACCTTTACTCATGAACATGATAAAAAATCACCTCCTGCAGATGCTTTACATAATATGTACCCTACCGGATATAATATGGTGACTAAACAAGGTTATAAAGGTTTAGGGCTTGGGGTTAATGAGCATGGTATTAGATTTCTAGTTCATATACCCCCTAAACCGGATATGTATGGTGTTGGTTGTTCAAGATCTTGAGTTAAGGTAGGTGATGCTAAACATCATCCTCCTCTTCATATTCTTCTCCCCACACCTATCTTAAATAACCCTAATACTCGTCAAGAAGTGGCTAAGAAAGTATATGTTGAGCTAATGAATTCCAAGAAATAAATCTTTAGACCTATGCTGATTGATGCTTTATACAAATACAAATGTCCTTTTCATTATAGTAACAAGCATTTACTTGCTGATTGTAAACATTTCAAGGTATATGTTAGAGAATGAGCTGCTCTAGGAATTATATCTCACTCTCGTGCAGTTTTACAATTCCTTCATAATTTTGATATAGGGGATTCCCCTCCTTTAGATATAATGTAGATGTTCTTCCCCTCTTGTCTCATGACTGGGGGGCAAGAGGTGTATCTTCATCTAGTCTCCTAGGATCCATTAGGTCTTTTTATTGGGGCTTAATTGGTATTCTTTCTCTCCTATTTTTCTATGGCTTTGCATTATGTTTTTAATCATCCATAGAATCTATCTTTTCTTTTCAAGATATCCTTTCTAAGACATTCATTTTGCAAAGGTATCCCTTGTCCTTATCTCTGGGGGCAAGGTACCTCTTTCTTTCTCTTTGTCTAGGGAACTGCTTTCCTTAGCTTAGTGGTATTTGTTTATATTGCAATATTATTTCATCATATTGATAGATGTTTTGACTATGGATAACCTTTTTATATGAGAATTTTTTGTCATAAGTCATCATTTCTTCTCTATGTTGCAAATTATGTTCTTTATAAACTCTCACCCTTGCTTTGTTGTTAGAGTTATTTCCCTCATTTCAAAGATTCCTCTTCCTCTTGATTGTAGGGGGCTTGATGATTGAATCTTTGTTCCCTTGTTGAAAGATGATATTTTATCTAAAGTACTCCTCTTTGATGGGGGTCTTGTTGATAAGATCTCTTTCTTTGAGGATCCTTTTTCCATGAGTGACATATCTTTTTCATGATTATCTATATTCTTAGATGTAGGGGTCAATATCCCTCACTCAGGATATGGTGTACATTGTTGCTAAAAAGGATATCTCCTTGCATTGTGAAGTAGGTATCCTTTTCCATCTTTTTTCCTACACTTGGGGGGGCAAGGATGCCATCCCCTTCTTTTCTATCTTTTCGGGATTCACCTTTTTTCTTGGGTAAGCAATATTTATCTATTATATGATATCCAATCATACATGAAAATTTTGGTTTGCATTGAGGATCTTTGTCCTTGATCACAACCTATTTTTTTGTTTGACATTGGGTTTCCATGATTGATATATCTCTCACCCTGGAAACTGAATAGTGTGCTATCCCTCATAAGGGTTACTTTCTTTTCACTTCTTGCATGATATCTCTTTACATTCGTCCCTTCCATGGTCTCATAGGAGTTGTGACCTTCTTGGCTTGGACTGGGTGTTATTTGTGGATATTGTCTTGATGTTGAAGAAGGCGTTATCCTTGTTCTTTCCTTTCCTTAACATGTCAAAATAGTATATTTTTTCCATATTAAGGAGGGGGGCATATATAGGGCCTCCCTTGTACTATATTTTTTTATTTTTACATGCTAAATCTTGGAAGGTAATGCACATAAGTTGCTAAATCTTGAAAAGACACATTCATATGCTAAATCTTCTGATGGTAACACACATAAGTTGCTAAATCCTAAGGAGACACGCATTTTTAAATTTTTTTTCAATATGCTAAATCTTGCAAGGTAACACACATAAGTTGCTAAATCCTGAAGGGACATGCATTTCCAATTTCATATATGCTAAATCTTGGAAGGTAACGCACATAAGTTGCTAAATCTTGAAAAGACATGCATTCATATGCTAAATCTTCTGAAGGTAACGCACATAAGTTGCTAAATCCTGAGGAGACATGCATTTCATATTCATAGTGAAACAAGAAGGTGGATCTATGAGTATTCTAGAAGTCATCAGAAGATGCATTACAATTGCAAGTACAGTTTATGGGTGAACCTATTGGGCTCTCCCTCCAGCGTGATTCATGGTAAGGTGGGCATCTTACTAGGTGAGGTAATCACTCTTTTCCCTTTCTCTCTTTTCACTTTCATGCTAGTAGGACTGGATCATGAAGCTATGTCATTTATAGTGTTGTTCTTGTCTTTCTTATGTAAACATTTATGCTTTTATGATAGCTTTCCAAATATGATGTTAGTATAAGAAATGTTTCTTAGCAAGGTTTCTTATGCTAGTTGATTTGGGTTTGTACTAACCCCTCTTTTGTGTCCTTTTGTTTTTTGCACCCTCATGTGCATATGTTGAGTTAGACTCCTTAGCCTGGGGGCTTGTGTCCCTAAATAAGTGTCATTCTATCTCATTTTGAATCCACTTGGATCTCTTCTTCCTTCTCCTTTACCAAGAGTTTGCATCGAATCCATACTCTTGCTAAAGTGGGAGCTTAATGTATTGTCTTAAAATGGAAGCACTTCCATGTTAAGAGCATTTATCCCTCCAAGTGAGTATTCTATGTCATGTCAAGCACCTGGAATCAACTCTTTGCTCGAATCATACTTGTTCTCCTCATTCTACTTCTATTTGCCCCTGATTTTCACTTCAATCTGCATTTCATAGCATTCTGGGTCAGGATCCTAAGCTTTTTTACCATAAGGTCAAATTCAACCTTATGGGGTCAAATTCAACCTCGATCCTAACTTGGTCAGTTCCAAGCTCATCCTTGACCCCCTATCCAGATTTCAAGTTTCCTTGATTTCTAGGTGTCGGGTTTCGAGGATATTTGTTTTCCCACCTCCGGGTCGGCCATTTCGGGTTTCAAAATGGTAAATCCTTAAATTGCATTTAATCTAGGTATATTTTCTAAAGGTTAGTGTACACACAAAAATATGCACTTCTATGAACCATTACATGCAAGGTTACTCAAGAGTGAGGCCTCACAAAGCGGCTCATAGCTCTCTATGCATGGAGTTGCAAGGGACTATGAGTTTTGCTCTCAGCTAGAGCTACAAGAAAGTGACCTTGCTAGTCAACCATACAATAAGAGATTCAAGTGAAGACAAGGGCAAGAGTGCCAATATCTCCAAGAATCTAAATGGAAATGAAATGCAAATGCAACTAGTATGAATGTGCAAGACTAATCTATCAAATGAAGTGTAAACTAAGCTATGAAAAGAAGTACAATAGATTCCAAGCCCCTAATTAAGCTATGTGAGATCTAGCCTATTGCATAAAAGGAAATCTAATCTATGATGCCATGATCATGCAACTAAGAAAACAAATATGCAACTACAATAAAATGCAACAAGTCTTCAATGTCTTCAAACTCCAAATGCACCTAAAACCTGCAGCATAACATTAGCATAAAATATGGATATGCAAATGGAGGAGAGAGCTCTCCTTTTATAAGAAATGAGGTGAAATGGACCATGGAGATTAAGAGGCAAAAAGTCTTAATCAGCGGTGGAGCTTGAAAGAGGAGCAATCCATGTGCACAAGTATCCTCCAATGAGAGTGAAGTGTTGACTTTATGTCCATATGAGACAAAAAGTGCTTTTTCTTTTTTTATAAAATAGGAATAATGCTTTATTTGTGCAACTTAGGATAAGAGGAAAGTGGGGGCTTTTTATTTATTAAAAGGGGAGGAAATATTCCTTTTAGGTAAATAAAAACTTAGGATAAATGGTTAGCCCAAGGATAAAAATCCAATATATGATCGAAATTAAGACTTGATCACGAAATTGATAATGTTGAAAATATTGATTATTGATAAAAATGATTCAGGATTGATAAATTGAATAAATGGGGCCCAAAGTCTAGGCGACCATTTTTGGGTGCATACAGTTAGGACCTAATTGGGATTTAATTCTCCAAGGTGGCCCCTCTAGAGGATTGTGCCCTAGTTCACTATAAAAGGAGGCCTTCCTCTCTCATTTTCTCAATCAAGTTTCCAAGCAATCTCATGATCAGGGCATCAAGTTTGAAATCTCCTCTCTCAAGCTCTCAAGGTGATCAAGAAAGCATCCATCGAAGCATTTGATTCTTCTTCTCCATCCAAGTTCTCCATTGAAGATCAAGGATTCAAGCATTCAAGCCATTGAAGGGATTTGGTTCAAGCATTCAAGACTCATCATTCAAACCCGAGATCTAGCCACCATGATGGTGTGAACTTCCTTCAAGATCCTTTTTGTTCATCTTCAAGATCTATTCATTCTTCTATCAAGGTGGATTCCAAGCATACAATTATGGAGGTTTGATTTTACCATTGTTGTATTCAAGCTTTCATATCAATATACATGTTTACATTCGAAATACAATTACATATCTATCGAATTGCATAGCTTCATTGTTAGATCCATTTCTACTACTTGCTAGCATTCTTATTTCAATTCCAATATTAAGGTTGATTCCAAACTGGGGTTTGACCAAGGCAAACCCCTCAAACAAACAACAAAAACCCTCTTTTTATTGTAGGTACAAGTGCAGAATTTCGGATCTAAGAGTAGATTTGGATACCTTTTTTGGTGAACTTTCAAGATCTGCAAACAAAGTCAGAATCGACCTTCAAATAAAGAATGTAGTCTTTGACCTTTTATGAGGGTCAAAGACTACCTACCGTCGGAAAGATAAAAGATATCTGGGTTTTCTTCGTCTCAGCATTTATAGTCCAAAATAGGTTGCAGAATTGCTTGAAAGTACACACAAACATCAAAAATTGACATTTTCTAGATTTTCCCTAATTTAAGGTTAGTATTTGTATTTAAATTATTTCAGATTTCAAGCACAATTTTCCATAGGGAAATATAGGGTTTTTCTCTCTCTTTCATATTCTCCATAGATTGATTCGATTGTGTATTAACCTTTTGGTTGATCAAATCAGATCTCTCCATTGGAAATTTGGATTTAAGAGTGAATCTCATATTTCCCCCATACAATTTACAATTACACATTCTAAATAGAGGTGATTCCATTTTACCTCTATTCAGTATCTATGCATTGGATCTGGGCCTTGAGTTTACCTTTATGTGTGGGTTGTTAACTGTTGAATCTTGGGCTTTAAACTGCTACATGCTCAGGCCTTTGAAAAGACTCGGCTCTTATTTACGGGATCTATGACTGGTGTTCATGGCTTTGAGTCTCACTTTTCTTTTGTTGCACTCAGGTTGGAGCTTGGCTCTCGGCTTCAAAATTAGAGATAAGTATCTCTTTTTCCCTCTTATGCATTCTTAAACTCGCTGTTTTGAAGATTCTATTTTCATTGCATAAATTTTAAAACTTCTTGAAAACTTGTTGTTAACACTCCTCCATTGCATAAAATTTAGGGCTTTCCTCTATGTGCTGGCATTGTGAGTCAAACTCGACTTGTAATACTCACTGTTGACTTACCATTTTCCTTCAGCTAGCTTTGTATAATGCATTCTGATCAACAATCTCCAGCTCATTTTTATATATCTATCTTTAGCCAAATCTGTTATTACTTTCTTTTTCTCATGCATAAATTTAAAACCCTTTGATCAAAACATAACACAGCTCTTTGAAAACTTTAGATAAGTTGTTCTACCATGGCTTTGAAAACTAGAGATATTGTTGGGATTCCACTCTTACCAGCTATTCTTTATACAACTCCAGCTCTATGCTTTGTGATGATCATTGTGACCTTGAATATATGCTTGAAATTGACTACCAATATTGTTCTAGATGAAAAATACCATGGGACTATTGAATGTGCCCGAACAATGAGCATATCAATTGAATTTGTTGAAAACTCACCATAGTACAAGCTATATCATTTTAATGCTCTGTCACTATGTTACCACCATATTTGATCACCAAATTTCTAGCTCAGTCTTAGTTGCATCCAGCTACATCTCAAACTATGCATGATGTCCACTAATCATTTTGAACTCTATTGTAGATCAATAATCCAGATATTACAAGACTTGTAGTACAAATTTTGACTTCCAGCAATGCAATCTATTTTTGGGGTTCAAGCACAGGCTTGTGACACCCATAAATAGATTCATGTGATCTTAATCTTGATATTCAGCATATATTTAGCATATGAACAATATCTTAACAACACACTGTACCCTCATCTTTTGACTGTTACACACAGTTTGTTTAAACAATGCATCTCTCTATTCAACTTAAAAACATCAAAACAAAGGTATTATGTTAGTGATCATGACCCAGTGGTCAATTTTGTGCATCAACAAACCACTGGTGTGCTCACTAACATAATGTGATATTGTTTTCCTTTAACACTACTTTTTTCTTTATGTGTATGCACACTTTTTTATTGCATTAAATACCAGAAATATATGCATCTATGAAAGAATTTGATATTGTATGATGTTTTGTTTTTATGCATTGCTTAGATCCAATTGGATCTAACAAACTCTTCTGACCATGATGTAGGACAACCCCTGAAGACCTAAAAAACCTGACAGATGCAGAATCAGACAAGGACCGAAGGACCTGGACCAGACACGATATCCAACTCCTAATGAATAGACAACACTTCCTGGTAATGCGAAGGACCTACTCATACTTCTAAATCTTCTTTCTATTCTACTCTATGTACGCTATTTATTGATATGAAATATGAAGTATGAAAGAACATTTGTAAATTACATTCAGTATGAATGCACAATGTAATGATCAATTATGAATTTGAAATTTTGACATGTGATCAATACTTAGAGTACAATGAAAATTTGATATGAATGCAATAACAAAAAATTAATTCACATCACCTTAAAAGCAATGTTAAATGGAAGTACCTTATGCACCCTTTTCCTATTTGTCTACTATTATGCATGATGAAAAATAGGGTAACATTTTTGGCGACTTCTATTGGATGTCTGCCTGCTAGACATGAACTCAGACCTTATCATTGGGCAATGGAGTCAAAAATTGGAACATGCATGAATGCAACCTTATTGAAACAAAAATCACCTAAACCTAGACTCATGCAACCTAAAGACCTAGTGTTGGACTACACTTATTGAAATTAAAAACCTAAACTAACCTACTTTAACTAGCTTGAAGCCTAGCTAAACAAAACCATTCACTAATTATGAAAAATAACTTCCCATCCTTCTCAGTTCACAATAATCCACAAGCTTCTAGAAAGCTATCATGAGATGAACATACGAGATATATATGATCATTTGCTTGACAAGGATCTTATCGATATGAATTTTACTTACTTGATCAAGTTGATTGTAAACACCATTATTTTGAAGAAAATTAGCAATCAGCAACATGTTGTGAAGATCCAATAGGACTTTACTTACTTGATCATACAAGACAACAAGCTGATTCAATTCCTTCTCAGCTTCATCTTTTGATAGGACATCATGTTAAGGTGCTGGTACAATTTGTACTTCTATGCCAGCTTCCATCCTAGACAAATGCCTGATAGGACATCCTTGAGAGATGATAGTGAATTTGGAGCTTTCCTTGATGGATTCAGGTTCCTCAGAAATCACTTCAGTCTAATAGATCGGCTCATCATGCTAGCTGGGAATAACTACCTCCTGCAGCTTGTAGGTACTCTTCAGAAGAGTGGGCTTGTCATCAAGATGCAAGAAAAACTGCTCCATCTCGTCCCAAAAATGATCTTCTTCTTCTTCTTCCTTATTCTTTTTCAGGAGAAGCATTTTATAATCAGCACAATAATTCTGAATTGCTGAAAACTTCTTTGTCTCAACTTGTTCAGAAAGAACGTCCTTTAAATCAGCAACCTCCTTTTCAATGCTCTCTTTTTCTTCTTCTAGTTGAAGACACTTCTCAATCTAAAGCTGATAAGATTCTTTATACTTTTTAGCCATAGAAGCCAAGATTCCTATCTTTTCTTTGAGATCTAGTAGCTCTTTTTCTTTCTCCTCTTGAAATTTCTCATGAAACTCCTAATTAGCTCTTATTTCCTTTTCTTTTTCTAACTTAAATTTAATGCCTCTATTAAACATGGCAATTAACAGCTCTTTTTTTTATTGAAGCTCCTTTTCAAAAGCATCCTTTTGAGCTTCCAACTCACCTTCATGAATCTTCCTCTATGCTTCAAACCCTCCTCCAAGCTTGGCTTCATTCCTCTTATATTTCTCAGCTAGATATCTCCTATAACTTTGATCTTATTGAGCCAGTGCTTCTTGCTGCTAAATATTGGATTGATAAGCATGCTCTTCTAGCTACCTATTCATATCATCAATCTTCATATGCAAATTATGCAACCTACTTGTGATATCTCTATTTTGTAAACCATTATCATTTGCAGAATAATGGAAATCATATTGGGATTGCTGACCTTAATAGGACTGAAAATGATTCTCTTGAACGGGATTCACTTGAAATGATGGAAAACAACTCTTGATCTTTATAACTAGCTCATCTTACTCCATGGAACATTAGATATTTGAAATGTGACCTCTTTCAAGTCTGAATCTTGTTGATTTCACACCAGAACCAGCAAGTGATACAATGCAATTTGACCAGTTTGTTGAAGAACGGGTCCCATTGAGCATGCCAAAAATTATTTAGGCTTAGAATTGTCACCCCAACTTAGTCAATGGGGCTACACAAAAATTCCATCCCAACAATGGAAACCTCCTCAAGTTGTGGGTGGACTTTGAATAAGAAGGAGTCTCCAGATTCTAGGTCAGTTCCTATCAAATATGGAATATCACCACCTAATCTGAAACTTAGTGGGAAAAGGGAAGAAAGAAACTTTAAAACTGGAAATAGAGAGGGGAGATACACTAAAAAATGAGTCCAAACTTTTGATTAGAAAAATAAAATAGTGATCTCAACACTTATACCAAAAGTTTTAATACCTTGAATCACTGTCCAACATATAGGTTGAATGATCTTGCTATTAGGGTTAAACCACAAATAGTTTGAACAATCAACAAACATACAGATCTCTCACTAGGTTCAAATGATTAATCACTTTGAGAAGGAATAAAGATACACTCACTTCCCTTCGATAACAATAAAATAAACACTAGCAAGAAAAGATGAAAACAAGATCTTGACAAATCAAACTCCAAATATAGAGACAAATGAATCATAAGCTTTATTCCTCACCAAAATCTGACAAAAGTGGTTACAAAATGGTCTCCAAAATGTTTAGGAACAAAATTTCACTATATGCCCTCTCTCCAAAACATGCAACCTCTAAAACTGATCAAAAAAATCAGTCTTATACCAAGCCCTAGCTTCAAATCCAAAAATGAAAGCCTCTACAAATTGCCCTAATTTGGCCAAAAATTATGCCAAGATTTTAGCCTATGAAGACAACCTCTAATGCCTTAAAATATTGGTCTAATAAGATACAAATCCTTTTACATTGTTTAACCAATATTTATTTATTGAATTTTGAATAAAAATTCAAAATTAACAAAAACTCTTACTATCAAAAACCTAACCTAAGGAAAACAATCCCTAAGTCTAAGAAAAAAAAATAGGAGAAGGTCAATAAGACCATTCTGTCCACTTGCATATGATGTGAAAACTTAGGAAATGTGATAGTAAGCTGGCACTGCAACTCTGAAATATCGGCAGTCATTGTACTGTGACATTTAATGGCTTTTATTTCCTTTTCTATGAATGGTCTTCAACTTGGCACTGATTCTTGATTTTTAGAATGCACTCTCTATAATGGACCTCAGAATTTATCAAAACCTCTGTATTCTCATACTTTGAGTCTTCACTGGCATGAAACTCTGACTGTATCTGTGAACTCACGGCTTAACCTTTGTTGAACATGAGCTTGAGCCTTAGCTTTGATGAAACTTGACTTCTTGATATGGCTCGACTATGCTTGTATATTCATGAGTCATGATTGAATGTTAACTTGATGAACTCAGCTTTGAAACATGAGCCAGATTGGGATCTTGCGCATATTTTGTTGACTCGATCTTTGTGTCTATTTGAAACTAGCTTCATTATTGTTGAAAGAACTTAAGTGGGAAGCTCTTGTCACTCGGGTTCCTAGCTAAGGCTTGGCTGTGTTTGGCACTTCTTGTGTGAGATCTCATAGCCTTTTGATTAATGATCTCACAATTAGTTATGAAGGAACTTGAGCTAGCTAGACTCAGAGTTCTTCTAGCAGCATTGACACTACCCTCGAGCTTGGCATTTCTCACGGTTGTGTCTGGGAGCTCACAACCCTTTGGTTTATTGAATCTTTTATTTATTTATCATTCTAATTTCAAACTTAGATGACTGTAATTTAGACCGAGATTTTAACTTGCCTATGAATTCAAACTGTGTATTTTAATCTCAGCCTTATCTGGGTGTTTACCTTTATTAAGCTCAGTTGTGCTTGTTACACTTGGCATATACCTGATTCAAGCTTTACTCGCCCCTTAAAACATGAGCTATGACCTATTTTGGCTTTAATCTCAGATTATGCAACTTGATGAAGGCTCACACACAGGATCTAACTAGTACTTGGGCTAAGAACTCAAGTTTAAGTGACAGTCAGCTATGATCTGGGCTCGTGACTGGGATTTCATAGTTTATTCAATGAGCTTGTCATTAACCGAAACACTTGGCTTTGATTCAAAAGTTTGGCTTGACTGGTATCTATGCATTAGATCTAGGCCTTGAGTTTACCTTTATGTGTGAGCTATTAACTGTTGAATCTTGGGCTTTAAACTACTGCATGCTCGAGCCTTTGAAAAGACTTGGCTCTTTATTTACAAGATCTATGACTAGTGTTCATGGCTTTGAGTCTCACTTTGCTTTTGTTGGACTCGGGTTGGAGCTTGGCTTTTGGCTTCAAAACTAGAGATAAGTATCTCTTTTTCCCTCTTATGCATTCTTAAACTCGTTGTTTTGAAGATTCTATTTTCATTGCATAAATTTTAAAGCTTCTTGAAAACTTGTTGTTAACACTCCTCCATTGCATAAAATTTAGGGTTTTCCTCTGTGTGTTGGCATTGTGAGTTAAACTTGACTTGTAATACTCACTTTTGACTTACCATTTTCCTTCAGCTGGCTTTGTATAAAGCATTTTGATCAACAATCTCCAACTCATTTTTATATATCTATCTTCAGCCAGCTCTGTTATTACTTTCTTTTTCTCATTCATAAATTTAAAACCCTTTGATCAAAACATAACATAGCTCTTTGAAAACTTTAGATAAGTATTTCTACCATGGTTTTGAAAACTAGAGATATTGTTGGGGTTCCACTATTACCAGTTGTTCTTTATATAGCTCGAGCTCTATGCTTTGTGATGCTCACTATGACCTTGAATATATGCTTGAAATTGACTACCAATATTTTTCTAGCTGAAAAATACCATGGGACTGTTGAATGTGCCCGAACAATGAGCATATCAGTTGAATTTGTTGAGAACTCACCATAGTACAAGCTATATCATTTTAATGCTCTGTCACTATGTTACCACCATATTTGATCACCAAATTTCTAGCTCATTCTTAGTTGTATCCAATTGCATCTAAAACTATGCATGATGTCCACTAATCATTTTCAACTCTATTGTAGATCAATAATCTAGATATTACAAGACTTGTAGCACAAATTTTCACTTTCAACAATGCAATATATTTATGGGGTTCGAGCACAGGCTCGTGACACCCATAAATAGATTCATGTGATCTTAATCTTGATATTTAGCATATATTCAGCATATGAACAATATCTGAACAGCACAATGTACCCTCATCTTTTGATTGTGACACATAGTTTGTTTAAACAATGCATCTTTATGTTCAGCTTAAAAACATCAAAACAAATGCATTATGTTAGTGATCATTTCCCAGTAGTCAATTTTGTGCATCAACAGACCACTGGTGTGCTCACTAACATAATGTGATACTGATGTCCTTTAAACTGCTTTTTTCTTTATGTGTATGCACACTTTGTTATTGCATTGAATACCATAAATATATGCAACTATGAAAGAATTTGATATTGTATGATGTTTCATTTTTATGCATTGCTTAGATCCAATTGGATCTAACAAACTCTTCTGACCATGATGTAGGATAGCCCCTAAAGACCTAAAAAACTTGACGGATGCAGAATCAGACAAGGACCGAAGGACCTAGACGAGACACAACATCCAGATCTTGATGAATAGACAACACTTTGAGGAAATGTGAAGGACCTACTCATACTTCTATCTCTTCTTTCTATTATGCTATATGTACTCTATTTATTGATATGAAATATGAAGTATGAAAGAACATTTGTAAATTACATTCAGTATAAATGCACAATGTAATGATCAATTATGAATTTGGAATTTTGACATGTGATCAATACTTAGAGTACAATGAAAATCTGATATGAATGCAATAACAAAAAATTAATTCACATCACCTGAAAAGAAATTTTAAATGGAAGTATCTTATGCACCATTTTTCCTATTTGTCTACTATTTTGCATGATGAAAAATAGGGTAACAGTTATATCCCTCTTTGTTGTCAATTTGTCCCACTCTACATCCCAAGAATCCCTATCAACATACCAAGCAACCCTATTTGCATCCCTCTCTATGGTCAATCTGTTGATTGGGTGTCTCAAATATGCTATATACTATATGTCATGCCTATCTATCTCATCACCTGCAACCTCACCCTATATCTCGGGAGCCTATATATCTTGATCCATACAGTGGGTAATCTTTGTCCTCTCCCACCTCCATCGACATATCCTCTTGAAGGTCCCCATCCTCGCTCTCCTCACTTTGTCTAGAATTAGTGTTGTCACTATCTTGATCGTCCTCCTCATCCTTATCCTCATCACCCTCTGATCCTCCATCCTCTCCCTCCTCCCCCTCATCATCTGATCCTCTATCCTCTCCCTCCTCATTCCCATCCTCCTCATCCTATAATCCTCCATACCCCACCTCCTCATCCTCCCCCTCTCCCCCATTCTCTGTGCTACTATCCTATGTATCTAACCTTGGGTCCCACATCCTTAGCACTGGCACATTTGGATCTATCACAGGTATAGGCCTATGTCATGCAAACCATATATCACACTCTCATGTGGTCCCTACATCCCTCACCTCTACACCAGCTCCCCACTATCAAGGTTTTAACTGCTCGAACTCTGCATAGACAACCTATGATTTGATAGGTGCACCCCATGCTCTAGTATCTGCTCATGAACATGTGAATAGTGCCATCCCTATCACTCACCAAACTGTCAAGGTACTCTCTCTAGAAATTTCACCTTAATAACCATGTGTCCTATACTCACCCATCCAATCAAGTACCTCTCATGTCTGCAATATGGTAGGTGCTCATCTCATCATCCCATCTGAGGCAATCCCTATAAGGTCACCAAGTAAAATCTCTCAATGCATCTATCTCATGCCTAAAATGCAGTATATACCTCATCATCCCATGAGACAAAGCCCTTGCATAACAATATATATGGCATATCTGGCATCACTACTCACTCTGCTATCGGTTGAAACACTACTATATACTCATATGCCCATATATGAAGTAATGTTACCCTAGTACTCATAGATAATCCTCCCTTGTACGCTACCTGATGTAGATGATAATAAGTCATTGCTAGCATGCATGGACCCCAAGAAAACATTGTCCCATCCATGACCATCTTCTCTAGCACTCTACTCCATTTGACTGGAAATCTATGCCCTCTCTTGTCTGACACTACCAAGCATGCAATCATGCAGTATATCACTGTGATTAACCTCTCGTGCTCGCTCTCTAATGTCTCCCACTAAATCTCATAATATTTGATGTCTAGATCCTCCTCATCACACTTGAATAACTATTGTAGCATTTCTCTCCCTATCATTAGATCATACTCTGCTAGGTCCCCATGTATAGGAATATGGAAGATATGCCAGACATCCTCCAGTATCTCTATAACCTCCCTCATTGGCAAGTGAAATAAACTTATCTCAGAGTACCACCTCTCTATTAATATTGTAATCAACCCCCTATTCACCCTCATTTTAGGAATGAACATGATATAGTACAACCCTAATCCAGCTAAAATGTCCCTCTCATGTGCACTCAATCAGTGGCATAACCCCAAGCACCCTGGTCTACCCTTGCATGTTTGCAAGAGTGACAGGTCCTCATGTGTTTGCATTATAACTTGTGCTAGTGTTATGTTACTTTCTATTGTTTTTGACCAATTTTGACCCAAATTTGACTTTAGTTTGACCATGTTGTCCTAATTTTTTATCTAACCTATGGTTTGGACTGCATCTTGACATGTTTAGGACCTCTTGCTACCTATTTGACCCAGTTTGTAGTTGTCTTTACCAACTATGTAGTTTCCCTTACCAATTGTGCAAGTTGCCTAGTTGGTCATGCCAGCTGCACAGTTGGCGCAATTGGTCACCCAAACTACATAGTAGGGTGCACAAGTTGCGCAGTTGGGGAAAGTAGATCTAAAAATCTTCCCCCATACCCAATTCCTGACCCAACACACTACCCTAAACTACCTAGTAATGTGTGAAACAAACCAAATTACTAAGAGGCCTCGGTGTACTCACCCATGGTCTTGTGCCAGCTAACTATCGATAGCTTTGCACTCATTCCCCATGATATTTCTCCATTGGTAGTCCCTCCATCCTCCTTTCTCTAGAGATCCAATTATTCCAAATGAGAGAGTGAAAATGACCTCCACACTCCTCTCCTAGCATTTTTATAGTGCTCTTGCTGCCTAGATGGATGTGCAACACTTATCTTTTGTGTTGGTCGCGATGCTTTTTGCACTTTGAGCTTCATATATTTTGAGTTTGATGTTCAATTTTCAAACTGTTCCTTGCGTTGGATTCCTCTCGTCATTATCGACAAATTGACCTATCATTTGTATTTTTTGGCCAATTTCTCGAGGGGGTACCCATGTACCACCCTTGTATCATGTTGGTACTAGGGCATGATTTATGTGATTCCTATTGATATTCTTTGTACAACACTCATAATCACATTGTATCAAAGAGGGGAAAAATGTAGAAACTTAAAAATGGCTCGAGCCTGCTAGTCTTGGTGTTATCCTTTTTGCATTAAAATTGAAACATTATTCTACATTCTAATCATCTTCCCTTATGTTGTGCATATGGTTTTCACTGTATGTCAACATTTTTTCCTCCCTTATTGATTAGACATTGAAAATTATTTAATTGATCTCTAATATTTATTGCATCATAACCTTGATCTCTTTGGTCGAATCGATTAAATTTACATCTCATTCCTAATTATTCCTAAACCATTCCTAAACTGATCCTAATCGATCCTAAACCATGTCAAACCTTCCTAAATCATTTCAAACCAATCCCAATTAGTCCTAATCAATTCAAAAATATTTCAAATGCATTTAATCATTATCAAATCAATTTTAGGACATTGTCCAAGATCATCAATGTCCGATCAAACCAATTTCAAATCAATCCAGCCTTGTTGAATCCATGTCAATCTTATCCTTATCAAATACAATCTTTATCAAGTCAATCCCAAATCAATCCAAGGCATTGTCCAAGTTCATCGATGTCTCATCATCATCATCAATCCAATCTCGAGTGCATTGTTAAAGTTCATCGATGCCTCGTTGTCATCACCCTAATCCAAGTCAATTTCAAATAGCATTGTCCAAGATCATCAATGCTATTTCATTATCATCAGTCCAGCCCAATAGCATTGTCCAAGTTCATCGATGTTATTTTATCTTGTCATCTTTAATCGCGCACATTGTCAAAGATCATCGATGTTGCGTTGATCTTTAATCAATTTTTAATCATCAAGATCGGTTCAAACCCTAATAAAATTATTCAAGACCAATCCCCTTTCAATCATACATCATCAATTCAACCAATCATTTTTACTAATTCATCCCCTTAAGATATATAACCCATAATTTATCCCTTTTGTATTAATCTATTTGTTAGATTAATCTCCCTATCCTAAGTCTCCTACAACTAATTAATTTTGAATTAATTAATTATTTCCTTTTTGAATTATGGGATTTTCTAAATTTCTAAATTCTTAATTAGCCTTTTTGAGGGAATAATGATTTTTTAATTATTAAAATGTGACTCTTACACATTCTCTTAAATTATGCTTCATGACCTCCTATTAATTAGCCTTCACATTTCTTCCACTTTCCCCATCCCCTTTTCCACTAATTTGTCTTCCTAAATGCCTACTAATTAGCCCTATCCTTCCTCTTTCATATTTCCCCTAATTTTGCATTGATTTATACATTCCCTTTTGTGCTTCCAATTTGTCATAATTATGACAAATTTCCATATTGCACACTAACTTGCCCTTTCTTGTATTTTGGATCTCAAACTCTAGAAATTGAGCCTTTTTGCACTAATTTGGCTAACCACCTTGAATCAATAGTCACTCCAAGTATTCTAATTTTATTTCAATTTGTGCATTTCATCATTTCAAAGAGCTACATCCATCCATAGTTTGGAGAAGAAAGGAGAACATGGGGAACGAAGCTTGAAAGGAGTTTTTGATGTTTTGAATTCCTTTATTTTCAAGTAGTTTTCATGATAGGATTAGATTGGTTTGCATGTCTTTGAAATTTTTTGGTTGCTTTTGATATGCTTTCTAATCCAAAATCTATACTTACAATTATATTGCTTAAATGTTCTTTGCTTGTGACATTTTCATGCTTCCATATGGTTATCACATGCATATTTTGTGATATCATATTTATGTTGTCATGTTTATGTTATGATTACTTACCTATATATTACAATCCTTATTGCTTTTACATTTACATCTTTCTTGACTTACATGAATCTTATATAGCATTTATACCTCAACTTATTATTTTCCTTCATTGGAGACACAATTGGGGCCACATTGCTTTCCCTTATTACAGGTATTTTAATTATCACAACTTTCTTATGTTCTTATATGTTTATCACATAATGATACCTTATCTCATGTTTACATTCTTGATCACACTGACATCTTTTTTTCCCCTTTTCTTCAATTCCTTGTTTCCTTGTCTACAACTAATTAGATGGGGAACCATGTTACTAACATCCCTTTTGAGGGTTCTATTTTACAACTTGACATGTTCATAATTATCCCCATTTTAGTGTTGCTTGAAAAAAATACTTTCCATGTTTTCTAGTTGTTTTACTTTGACAGACATGTCCTCATAATACTTCATGTGGTAATAAGTCTACAAGTAGTCATTTTTGGTTAAAATTAGCCCCTAAAACTATCCCAACTTGTCAATCACCACTTATCCTTAAGGATTGATCTTGAGCCTAGATATCCCAGTGACCACCTTGGATTATATATGCGGGCATGGAATTGATTCATCATTTCAAGATAGCCTAACATACCTTTGTGTGAATTTGTGTTCAATGTTGTTGTAGTTAAAGATATGCATTATTCCATTTAAAATCGTGTCACATATCTCAATCCATTTACACATTGTCATAACATCATTATTTGTGATTATAATTGTAATGTTAGATTGCATCATCCTCTTAGGCATATTGCATGCTTCTCTTCTATCTTTGGTCATTATTCCAAAGTCATTAAACCAATCTATACAAGGGCTTTAGTGAATAAATCCTTCATGATAAAGTTTATGAATGGTTTCATTAGACATTGACCCACTTTAGACATAAGTACAAGTTGAGAAACACTTACAATAACCATCAACATTCCACATAATAAAATAACTTGTATAAAAGAAGAAAATAGTAGAATAATATGTAAATGTTTGATAACATTTGAGATTAATTATAGCGTCCTAAAAATTAAACACTTAATTTGTGCTCATTTTGGGATAATTTTGAGCCTATTTTAGTGTCTTTTTCATGGTAGGACCTCATATTGCACTTAAAATGCATACTTGATTCAAATATAGGTCCTCCCCCTTCTTCAAAATCGAGTTTGGATCTAAATTCTATGCATAATTTCCCATTTTCCATCCATTCACATAATTTATTTTCCACCTAGGTCCTTTACATTCATTTTTGGATTTCAGGATTTGCCCTAATTTCCTGATAGACTATAGCTTTCACCACCTCTTTTTGGCACACTCCACAAATTCCCAGACAAAAGTTGAAAAAGTATGTCAGGATTAGGTTGACTAAGTCAACCTTGTCCTGAACTAGGTTGACTAAGTCAGCCTTGTCCTAGGGCATTGTGATTTAGTTGGCTCTAGGCCCAATGTGAGGGTATTTCTCCTAGAGCTTCAATTGAGGTCAGCTATGCGAGATCTGATCCCCAAAATGTGTATAAAAGGAGACCTCTTCCTCTCATATTTACATCCCCATGATTATATCTGCAATTTACACACACACATGTGAGCTATCATTGTGCATTCAAGCCCATCAAGAATTTAAGTGCAAGGAAGCCATCAAACATTTCAAGTCTTCATGCGTGCAAGACATCTCCTTCCATAGATCTAGCCCCATTGGAGGCCAAGCAAAGGAATTTGACATCAAGAAAGGAGATCTACATTCATCCAACAAGTCTTCTTCTTCTCTTTCTTCCTCAATCCAACATTATGGCGAATTACAACATCTACTACATGAGGTTTTATCTTACATGATTCCCTTTTTATTTTTTGTGTTGAGTCAAAGTTATTGCATCAACATTCTTGATCAGATTGCATCTACATGGTATGGAATATTCCATTGTTTAGATCTAATCTTTTCTATATGATAACTTTCTTTCAATTACATTTATTTCTTTTCAAGGTTGATTCCTATATAAGGGCTTGACCAAGACAAGTCCCTTTCCACAACCTTTTCCCCTTTTTCTCTGTGTTCAGGTATAATTTTCAAAAGTTTTAGAGCAAATTTTGAGAATATAAGAACCAGTTACATGATCTCTGTAATTTTCATCAGATTTGGAGTTAAGAGGACTAGGTCAACTTTTATGATAGTGTCTTGGACTAGGTCAACTAAGTCGACATTGTCCTTTGGGTTTGAGATTTTCACAGTTAGAAATTACAAGCATAAGAGTTCCAAATCCAGGACCTTACTTGATTCCAATAACCCTACCATAGTCAAAATCAAATCTGAAGGTCAATCTTCCTCTTCTTGTTTTCAAGGTGAGTTCATCCTTCATATTTCCCTCTTGCACTTACTTTCATAGATTATTTTTACATTTCATTTACGACCCCCTTATACTTAAGAAATCCAAAACCCTACATTGTATAGATCACAAATTGGTACCCTTACTCTTTGGTTGTGTTGATTGGATTCACCTTGTTAAAGTGTTTTGCCTTCCAATGTATGTTGTAATACCCCTCACATAGTTTGATTTTATATATATTATGATGTCGTTTATATTTATGGATTTACTAACCCCATACCTACATGTGTATGGATTGCAAATATGTTTTATATTTCTATTTGATGTGCCTATTGTGCTTGAGGGACATAGTCGTAGTTGCTTGCGAGATCCACACAATCAATTGATCCCCGCCATTGTTTGTTATATATTTATACCTATATGTAAATGCTTGTCTTTTATGTAGGATTTCAAGTAGTGGACACCGACTTCCCTGAATTATTAGGACGAGCGTGTCATATCATAATATCTCAATGGTAAGAGAGGGAAGATAACATACAAGTCCAAATCCTAACCTAAGCCATTTATTATCCAGAAATAATGGACAAGTATCTTAGTAATTACCCTCCAAATTCATCAAGGTGACATCATTTGTGAACCCTCCCTTTGAGTTGATTTAGTATTTTTGATGTAGTCAGTTTCTTCAGGTTTTGCATGCTTGTAGATTTGATGTGATTTTTGTGTTGAAATAGATAAAGGATTTAATTAAAGTTAATTCTACGATTGATTACTTATATCTTATAAAACATTGGAATGTTAAAACATAAGATTATTTAATTAATGAGAATTAATTAAATACCTATGTTTATTAAAAATAATTAATTAAAAAGTCTAGTTATGGAAAGTGGAGATTTAATTAAATACTAAGTCTAAATTAGAATTTAAATGCATAATTAAAATATAAAATAATATTTATTGTTAAATTGCATATTTTGAATATGCTAGGAATTTTAATTTAATTAAAATATAAAAATTAATAATTAAATGCAAAACGAGTTAAAAAGGAGTTAAGTGATTTTAAGGTTGAGTTGCATATTTAGAAAACACTTTATTAAATCAGGACTTTACCTTTCAAAATAAAAGTTGAGTTAAAGTGACTTAAGTGGAGGTAAATAGAATTAAAGTAATTATTTTTATATTTCAGAGTGGAGTTCACCTTGTTTATGATGTTGCATGTTTTGAAACCCTAGCTTGACAACTTTTCTATATTAGAGGGTTTTGGTCATTATTAGGAATAAGTTTATTAGGTTTTGGAAGATAGTTGTGGTGCTTGAAATTAGAGAATGGTTTTCAAAGCTTGGAATTTGGAATGTTTCTATTTGGTCTTATTTGTTGTTCAAATCAATTTGTGGATTCTAGGTAGGGTTTGAATACCCATTATAATATTTCTTTTGAAAAGATTGTCTACGTTGCACTTATAATTGATTGTTGAAAATCATGGTTTTATTTGGATTGAGGATTATGGTTTAATTTTTCATTATTTTCAGTTTGAATTGGTTATTGAATTTCTTGTGCAAAATCCTAGTATTTATTTAAAAAATTATAGGGAAAAACTTGAAATTAATTCAATTAGGGTTTGAATTGAATTTTGACAAAAACCATTATGTTTGGATCTAATTGGTGTTTGAAACCGTATGTGTTTGATTTTATCAAATTTATATTAAAATATTTTTTATATGTTTTGGGAAATTCGTATTTGAGAAAATATATCTCTATATAAAAAATGATATATATATATATATATATATATATATATATATATATATATATATATATATATATATATATATATATATATATATATATATATATATATATATATATATATATATAACACTCAGTAATCATGGCTCTGCCTTTTTGCAACAATTGCATTCTTTTCAGCATTGAATCCTTGGATTGATAGTTTGCTTTGTTCTCAAAGACCTGATATGCACAGGCGACAAGGTTTCCTCCTTCCCAATTTGTCCCAGACTACAAAGGGGTTGACAATCATCATTCGACTAGGGTACGAAGGGATACCCAATCTAAGATTATATCTATAAATTATGCCAAGGATACTTTCTCTATTGCGAGTGGAGGTAGATTGGCAGGGGAACAACCGTGCCTTAGCAGGCCCTCTGGAAGTAAGGAGGAAGATTTCAGATGGGCTAACGTAAGATATCATAAGATCCATAGGAAACCCTCTTCTTCCCTTATCTCAGTAGCCAACCCCTTGCATTTAGAAAATAGATTTGACTCTCTCAAAAGTTGAGAGCATCATCCCAAACCTAACCATGTACCCTTACATCATCGTAGAGAGATGGCTCCCAAGGATGGCATATTGCAAACTCCCAATTTGACCCAATCCTCGATAAAGATATATACACCCCCGCATAAGAGAGGGATTTTAAATCAGTCTAAGCCTGATAATTAATCTACCCAAACCCCTAAAGTTACTCCCTTCTCTCCTCCCCATCGCAGAATAAAATCGCAACCACCTCTACTAATTGATGTAGATGATGGTATCATAGAGTGTTCCCCGGAACTAATGCAACTTAAGGGAGTATTTTTAAGATGGAATGGATATGGAGTTTCTCTAACCAAGATAGCAGATTGGCTCATGAGAAACCTCAAAAACCAGCTAAGTATTTCTCTTTTGACAGATGAATTTATGTTTGTTTATTGTTTCAACATAGAAACTAAGGAAAATTTTTTGGATAATAGATGCCCTGAATTTTTAGGTTTTGATTTCATAGTATTAGATTGGTGCCCGTCCTTTTACCCTAACAATATGTAGGGTGTTGGAGCTATAAAACTAACTAAAATGCCCTTGGAATGTGTTAATAAAATAATTCTTAAAAATATTGGGAATAAGTTAGGACATTATGTAACATATGTAGCTATTAAGTATCCCAAATTAGAATATATCATCATAGTAACATGGATATCTTGATAAAATATTTCCCCCCAATTTTAATTCATAGTTGCCCAAAGAAGTTTCGTGTAAACCCTATCATCATGTCAGAAATAGCCAGAGACTTCAAACAAGATATGGAAAATATTAGGCCAAGCCAACCATGAGCAGACCCTCCCAAAGATATTGACATCCATCTAAATGAAGTTGGAGGTGGCTTCTCAATTAAATTCCCAGCTAATTACCCTTTAGAGAACATTGTAAGGCAAAAGATACCAGGATTAATAGAAAAGACTCAGACTCACCCCTCAGACCCTCGAGTCCCAGCTAAGAAACAACAGTTTACTAAGGAGGATGCCACTTCCCTAGCTATGGGAAAATTCATTTTAATTGATAATAGGGATAACCAATCTAAAGTAGGTAACATTTAAGAAGAGAATAAAAATTCTCTATCACCCGCAAATTATCAAATAGAGGACATGAGAATAATTGCAGAAAATAATTTGCGTAACATAGCTAATAGATTTGACTCTCTCAAAAGCTGAGAGCATCATCCCAAACCTGACCATGTCCCCTTACATCATCGTAGAGAGATGGCTCCCAAGGATGGCATATTGCAAACTCCCAATTTGACCCAATCCTCGATAAAGATATATACACCCCCGCATAAAAGAGGGATTTTAAATTAGTCTAAGCTTGATAATTAATCTACCCAAACCCTAAAGTTACTCCCTACTCTCCTCCCCATCACAGAATAAAATCACAACCACCTCTGCTAATTGATGTAGATGATGGTATCATAAAGCATTCCCAAGAACCAATGCAACTTAAGGGATTATTTTTAAGATGGAATGGATATGGAGTTTCCACAACCAAGATAACAGATTGGCTCATGAGAAACCTCAAAAACTAGGTAAGTATTTCTCTTTTGACAGATGAATTTATGTTTTTTTATTGTTTCAATGTAGAAACTAAGGACAAATTTTTGGATAATAGATGCCCTGAATTTTTAGGTTTTGATTTCACGGTATTAGATTGGTGCCCATCCTTTAACCCTAACAATATGCAGGGTATTGAAGTGTCTAGAGCTATAAAAATAACTAACATGCCCTTGGAATGTGCTAATAAAATAATTCTTAAAAATATTGGGAATAAGTTAGGACATTATGTAATAGATGTGGCTACTAAGTATCCCCAATTAGAATATATCATCATAGTAAACATGGATATCTCAATAAAATATTTCCCCCCAATTTTAATTCATAGTCACCTAAAGAAGTTTCACGTAAACCCAATCATCATGTCAGAAATAGCCAGAGACTTCAAATAAGATCTGGGAAATATTAGGCCAATCCAACCATGAACAAACTCTCCCAAAGATATTGTCATCCATCTAAATGAAGTTGGAGGTGGCTTCTCAATTAAATTCCCAGCTAATTACCCTTCAGGGAACATTGTAAGGCAAAATATACCAAGATTAATAGAAAAGACTCAAACTCACCCCTTAGACCCTCAAGTCCCAGCTAAGAAACAATAGTTTACTAAGGAGGATGTCACTTCCCTAGCTATGGGAAAATTCATTTTAAGTGATAATAGGGATAAAAAATCTAAAGTAGGTAACATTTAAGAAGAGAATAAAAATTCTCTATCACCCACAAATTATCAAATAGAGGACATGAGAATAGTTGCAGAAAATGATTTGCGTAACATAGCTAATGTAAATTTGGATAGAGGAGTAGCCAAAGATAATATGGTCTCAAAAAATCAAAAGGATGAAGATGGGAAGAAAGAAGTCAACATTACAAAGAATTGGGTTCAAATAGAGCCCTCCAACTTGGAAATTGGGGATAAGGATGATCTGATCAATAAAGGTTTGGTAAATCCTATGGCTAAAACAAATAAGGAAATAGTAGAAGGATGAATGGGAAGCCCAATAAGACAAAATTCAATTGGGGAAAATGATTCTAACAAAATAACAAATTTGATGATAAAAAAATTCAAGAAGTTAAGATAATTTTAGATTATTTAGGGGAATCATTGATAGAAGAGTTAATGGACCAATTCTTGGATGAGATTTGTGATAAGGAAGAATTGGATTTTTAGAAGGAACTCCTTATTGAAGATATCAATTCAGGAGAGGCAGAAATGGGAGGAATAGTGGAAGAGATGTTAATTGATCTTAGGAATAAGGAATCCAAAGATTCAAAATCTCTGGGTATTGCCATCCATAAACACAGCCAGAGCACCCTGGACTACACAAAAAATGCAAAGAAAAGGGGGAGGAAGCCGAATGCTAAATTAAGAGAGCTAGCTGGTGAAGCAGCAGGACAAGTGAAAATCACATCACTTCTTTATGCAGGGAAGGGGAAGAACCTTCCCACTAATCCATGAATATCCTAACCTGGAATGATAGGGGCATGAATTCCCCTAACAAGTAGCTATTAATCAAATGTTGCATTAATAACTATAATCCAGAAGTAATTTTAATCTAGGAAACTAAGATGGATAACATATAAATGCTTAACTTTAAAAGGAAATTAGGAATTAGAGAACTTGAGGCCTCGCTAGCGATAGGTGCTTCTGGAGGTTTGGCCATTATCTAGGATGCAACTTCATCAAGCCTTGCTAGATGTAGGAAAGTTTTTCATATTCATCTTTGGTACCTCCTTCTTATACATCTTGATCATTTGCTTCAAGTACCTTCAAACTTGTTCTTTGTAAGCACCAACAGATCTGATACCAATTGTTAATATGATTTAGAACAACAGAGAAGGGGGGGGTGGGGGAATTAGTTGTTCTCAGGTCCAAATGTATAAAAACAAACTTTAAACTCTTCAACAAATTAGATCTAATAACCAACATCTACTCGGTCATTACTGATTGCATAACATAAACATATAACAGTGCAGTCCACTTATCTAATAGCATCTAACTTTTAAAACACAGAAATGTTCAAACCAAAACATTCACACAAGTATCAACACCAGGATTTATAGTGGAAACCCAATTTGGGAAAAACCACTTTGTAACATGTTACTATTATGTTCACTCTTCTGAAGTGAGCTCGGTGAAAAGCCAACCCTGTCAAAGGTTACAAACACACTGTCAGGTGTGACCCAATTAAAGGATTTAAACCACTTTGTTAAAAGTGCACCTTGTTATAGGACTTACATACACTCCATTAGAATGCAACCTTGTTCAAAGGATTTATACCTATGACTGTTAGGTCAACCTCTATTAAAAGAATTTTGACTGTTACAATGGTTATAAAGTAGTAGTAGTATTGATCTGAAAAACATACAACTCACTTTGCAAATATCAGATCCAATTCCATACACATATGTTGGCTTACTAATTGTGAACCTTTACCATCACCATCACTGATCTGCTCGAAACTCTCTTCAAGAAATCACAACACTTCTCCTTCAGCCTTCTCTGCTTAGATAGTCAATAACATCAACAATACTTCCAGCATCAACTCCTTATCTCAACCTCTTGCTTAGGTTCCCTTAATACTACCTCTATTAGGTCAATACATATTTTTCTACTTAATATCCTTCATAGATCTTAGGGTTAGGTCAAATTCATTGAATCCATCCTACATTATGTTCTTCGACTATCCTTCAAGAAATATCTCGAATCTCTTAAAAGATTTACAATAAAACATTTTACAGTGCATTAAATGCTTTCATACAATAAATAAATAAATTCAACACATTTTACATAAACCAAGAATTCAATGATGTCAGCTGGAAATTTGAATTCTTCCTCAAATGCAAAATACTAACGCTCGGTCAATACTGTGTTCAACTTCTCGGTCTTCACTAAAAAGCTCGGTCACCACATAAACTATTTCCTCGGCTAACACTATCTTTATCGGCAATTAACTGGTGTTCAGTCAATACTGATTATACTCGGCACATACTAGCTCAGTCGACACAAACAACACTCGTCTTAAACTAAATTTCTTCACTTTTTCTTGGTTAAGCCTACCAGTTTAGTCTTCATTCTTACTTAGATAAACAATACATTGTCTTATCATTATGCCACATAATCAAGTACTCATTGAAGTATCAAGATAACTCAACCTTTCCTTAGGTGTTGTTGTTACCAACCTTGCCTATCCCCTTAGCAACACTCAAATAGATATAGTACTTCCTTAAATAGCAATAGTCTTACCAGTTAAGGTTTGACATCAATGACAATACAACAATTGCTTCAATTGTAGTTTCCAACAATCTCCCTCTTTGGCATTGATGGCAACACCATATGAATATCACATGAATTACCAACCAATCCAAAAACTTATATGTCCACCAAAAATATTTATAATATCCTTAGCTTCATTTTGATACAAAATAAATTTAGCCATGCTTGACCGTCCATTGAATTTCTCCCACTATCTTCATATTCTCATTCTGTGTATTCATATGTGATCATCTCCCTCTTTGACAAAAATGCCAAAGCAACAACAAAAACATACATCTAGTAGATATTATCTTTTCAGTTCAGTAACAATATTTCTCCCTCTATCATCTTGCTTATGACTGATTCTTGACTTTGTTGTGCTTTTCACAACTCTAGGCTGCTCCTAAAGTGTGACCTTTCTCTACATCAACTTGTTAGATTTTCTTTGCAGGACATTTGATGCAGTGCTCCTAGCTTGACTAGGCAGCCTCAATTAGGGGAAGGACCCCTAATTGACTTCTCAGGTATTCATGAGCTTCTTTAGGTAAAGCCTTAGTGAATATGTTTGCTAATTGTTCCTTTTTATTCACATATTCCATGCGGACCTCTTTATCTTGTACCAGTTCTCTCAAGTAATGATACTTGACGGTAATGTGTTTGGTCTTTGTGTGCATCACTGGATTCTTAGAGATGTTGATAGCACTGGTGTTGTCATAGAAGATGACAATTGGTTCAGTGATTTCTTCTTTCATGCCTACCAACAATTGCTTTATCCATATCAAATTTGAACAATTCATAGCTGCAGCCCCATACTCAGCTTCAACAGTAGATTGGGAAATGCAATTTTGTTTCTTGCTTGTCTAGGAAACTAATCTATGTCCAAGAAAGAAATCTCCACCACTAGTACTCTTTCTATCATCTACATTTCCTACCCAATCAGCATCTATATACACTCTCAATTCAAATTTGTCATGCTTCTTGTAGTACAATCCATAGTCAGCAGTTCCCTTCAAATATCTCATGATTCTATTAACCGCCATCATGTGAGTTTCCTTAGGATTGGTAGAAAATCTTGCCACAATCCCAATAGCTAATGCAATATCTGGTCTACTATGTACAACATATTGTAGCTTTCCAATCATAGATCTATACAAAGTCTGGTTAACTTCTACAACATCATCATTTTTAGACAACTTCTATCCAGTAGCCATGGGAGTACTTACTGGCCTTGAATCTTCCATACCAAAGGTTTTCAGTATCTCATGAACATATTTAGACTGGGTGATGAAAATTCCTTTCTCCATCTGATATACTTGCAAACCAACAAAAAATTTGATCTCCCCAAACATACTCATTTCAAATTCAGTTTGCATTTCATTTGAAAATTTCTTACACAAGGCATCTTGTCCACCAAATATAATATCATCTACAAAGATCTTAGCCAACAAGATTCCTTTACCTTCTTCATCTTTCATGTATAGATTGCTTGTGTCATTTGTCCTTGAGAATCCAATATGTATTAGATAGTTGTGCAATCTCTCATACCATGCTCTGGGAGCTTGCTTCAGTCCATACAGTGCTTTATTCAATTTGCAAACCATGTGTCTTTTTCTTGGATCAACAAATCCTCCTGGATGTTCAATATATACTTCCTCTTCTAATATACCATTTTAAAATGCAAACTTAACATCCATTTGGTATACCTTGAAACCTTTATAGGCAGCATATGCAAGCAGAGTTCTGACTCCTTCCAATCTTGCTACAACGGCAAATGTCTCCCCATAATCTATTCCTTCTTCTTGTGCGTAGCCTTTTCATACTAGCCTAGCTTTGTTTCTTGTGATTTGACCATGTTCATTTAGCTTATTATGAAATACCCACTTTGTCCCAATGACATTCTTATTTTCTGGTCTCGGCACTAGAGTCTAGGTATCATTCTTCTCTATTTGGTCTATCTCTTCATTCATTGCTTCTATCCAATCTTCATTTTATAATGCCTCCTTTGTTGTCTTGGGCTCAAATTCACATAGTAAACATGTTGTATCTCTTGCCTTGCTTCTAGTCTGAATTCCAGTATCTTTATCTCCAATAATCTGTTCAGGCTTGTGATGTCTCCTTACATATTGTGCTAAAACAAGTTCTGCTCTTCTTTCATTTTTCTCATCAAGTTCATCAACAAGATTATCAGATTCAACTTCTGAATGCTCGGTAACCTCTTCCTGATACTCGGAAGCTTCTTCCTGTTGCTCAACACATTCTTCTTCTCTGTCGGCATTGTTATCCCGATGCTTGACATTGCTTACCCGAGACTCAGCATCAGGTGCAGGTCTGTCACTTGCCTCTTCTTCCTCTATATACACAAAAGATCTGTAATCTTCTGGTTCTCTGTTACTGTCAGCTTCATTTTTCTCTGCATACTCATCAACTTTGACATTCACACTTTCCACAATTTTGTTAGTGTTAGAATTCAAACACTTATAAGCTTTACTTTTTGTAGAATAGCCTAGGAATATACCCTCATCGCTTTTAGCATCAAATTTTCCATTTCTACTATCCTTTAATATGTAGCACTTACTTCCAAAAATTCTAATGTACTTTACATTCGATGCATACCCATGCCATAATTCATAAGGTGTCAGATTTGTACCTTTTTTTATTTGTACTTGGTTAAGAGTATAAACGGCTGTACTCACAGCTTCTTTCTAATACTTCTGTGCAACATTCTTTTCAATCATTAATGTCCTTGCACAGTCCAAGATAGATCTATTCCTTCTCTCTGCTATACCATTCTGTGGAGGAGTTCTAGGTGCAGACATCTATCTTTTGATCTCTCTATCATTCCAAAATAGCTTAAATTCATTTGATGTAAATTCTCCACCTCGGTCAGATCTCAGACACTTCAGGTTCTTACCTGTCTCTTTTTCAACCTTAGCCACATACCACTTAAAAAATTGAAAAGCATCAAATTTTTCCTTTAAGAACATTACATGCACCATTCTGGTATAATCATCAACAAATAGGATAAAATATCTAGCACCACAATAGCTTTGTACACCCATCGGTCCACAAAGGTCAGTATGAACCAAATCTAAGATATTCTCAGAAGTAAAGGTTTTGCTCTTGAAACTAGACTTTGTCATCTTACCCAATTGACATTCTTTGCACATTACATTCTCAGGTTTCTTCAATCTAGGTAGACCTCTCACTTTCTTTTTCTTGCTAATTTCTACCAGATTATCAAAGTTAACATGACATGGCTGCTTATGCCATAACCAAATATCATCAAGTTGTGTAATCATACATGTCTCTTCAGATAGGTCTAGATAGAACAAATTACCTCTTGTCTGTTCTCCACTTCCAATAAGTTCACCAGTGGCATCAAATATTTTGGCCTTCCTGTGATGAAATTCCACTTGGTAGTCTGTGCTATTAAGCTGTGCAACACTTAGTAGATTACAGTTAAGACCCTCAATCCAATAAGCATTTTCACAAGTGATCTTATCAATCAGCTTAATCAATCCTTTTCCTCTAACAGGACATGGTGCATCATTACCAAATTTCACACTCCTACCTTTATAATGATCTAAGGTGTCAAACTTACTCTTATCTCCAGTCATATGATGTGAACAACCATTGTCAATAATCCATTTATCATATTTGTTCACATAAGATATCAATGCAATTTTATCATCCTCATCAGATTCCTCTTTCATTGCAACATAGACAACCTCAATTTCAAAATCATCACTATCAATGTCAGTCTCTTCTTCGGCAATGTAGTAGGATATCTTACCTTTTCCTTTGTAGTCCTTATATCTTTGATAACCTCTATCTTCTCTTTTATCTTTATGCTTGATGTCTCTTTCTTCATCCTTATTATCCTTTTCAGGACATCTAGCAGCTATATGACCAACTTTATTACATGAAAAACATATAATAGGGAGTTTACCTTTGTACCTTCCTTTTCCCCTTTTCAGTCTTCTAGCCATAATAGCTTCTAGAGCCTCTAGTTCTTCATCAGATGTGTCACTGCCACTTTCACTAATGCATCTTTCTTTTTCCTTATTTGACTTACTAAGAACCATTTGTGACTTAAAAGCAGATTCAATATTACCAACAATGAAGTTATCATAGTTAGAAAGTTCAAAAGCAGTAAGCTTACCAACCAAACTTTCTAAACTAAGAGCATTAGTAGAGTTACATTAGATTCCTGAATTGCAAAATTTTTGATTGCATAGATAGGATGCAGAGTTCTCAATACTTTTCCTATTACAGTTTCATCCTCAATAGTTCCATTTGCTCCTCTAATAGCATTTAAAACTTCTTTTATTCTACCATAATATTGTGCAATATTCTCACCTTCTTGCATTCTCATTTCATCAAATTTACCTCTTAGGCTCTCAGCTTTTTCTCTCAGCACATTTATGTCACCACCATAAATGTTTGCAAGGGTGTCCCACATTTTCTTTGCAGTACTGTAGTCTTTAATGTCTTCAAATTCTGAATAACTTAGGGCAGACGCAATCTCCAACATTGCTTGGTTGTGCTCTTGTTTAGCTTTCATTTCCTCAATAGTCAGAGGTGCAACAAGTGTGGCATAGTCATGATCAATGTAATACTTTGCAGAATCACCAATACCGGCCAGATGCAGCTTCATCAAGCTTTGCCATGCAGGAAATTTTTCCTTATTCAGCTTTGGTACCTCCTTCTTATACATCTTGATCATTTGCTTGGAGTACCTTCAAACTTGTTCTTTGTAAGCACCAATAGCTCTGATACCAATTGTTAATATGATTTAGAACAACAGAGAGGGGGGGGAGGAATCAGTTGTTCTTAGTTCTAGATGTATAAAAACAAACTTTAAACTCTTCAACAAATCATATCTAATAACCAAAAGCTACTCAGTCATTACTGATTGCATAACAAAAACATATAATAGTGCAGTCCACTTATCTAATAGCATCTAACTTGTAAAACACAAAAATGTTCAAACCAAAACATTCACACAAGTATCAACACCAGGATTTATAGTGGAAACCCAATTTGGGAAAAACCACTTTGTAACATGTTGCTATTATGTTCACTCTTCTGAAGTGAGCTCGGTGAAAAGCCAACCCTATCAATGGTTACAAACACACTGTCAGGTGTGACCCAATTAAAGGATTTAAACCACTTTGTTAAAAGTGTGCCTTGTTATAGGACTTACATACACTCCATTAGAATGCAACCTTGTTCAAAGGATTTATACCTATGACTATTAGGTCAACCTCTGTTAAAATGATTTTGACTATTACAATGGTTAGAAAGTAGCAGTAGTATTGATCTGAAAAACATACAACTCACTTTGCAAATATCAGATCCAATTCTGTACACATATGTTGGCTTACTGATTGTGAACCTTTTCCATCTCCATCATTGATATGCTCGAAACTCTCTTCAAGAAATCACAACACTTCTCCTTCAGCCTTCTCTGCTTAGATAGTCAATAACATCAACAATACTTCCAGCATCAACTCCTTATCTCAACCTCTCGCTTAGGTTCCCTTAATACTACCTCTATTAGGTCAATACATCTTTTTCTGCTTAATCTCCTTCGTAGATCTTAGGGTTAGGTCAGATTCATTGAATCCATCCTACATTATGTTCTTCGGCTATCCTTCAAGAAATATCTCGAATCTATTAAAAGATTTACAATAAAACATTTTATAGTGCATTAAATGCTTTCATACAATCAATAAATAAAGTCAACACGTTTTACATAATCCAAGAATTAAACAATGTCGGCTGGAAATCTGAATTCTTCCTCAAATGCAAAATACTAACACTTGGTCAATATTGTGTTCAACTTCTCAGTCTTCACTAGAAAGCTTGGTCACCACATAAACTATTTCCTTGGCTAACACTATCTTTCTCGGTAATTAACTGGTGTTCGGTCAACACTGATTCTACTCGGCACATACTAGCTCGGTCGACACAAACAACACTCAGGTTAAACTAGATTTCTTCACTTTTGCTCGGTTAAGCCTACCAATTTAGTCTTCATTCTTACTTAGATAAACAATACATTGTCTTATCATTATGCCACATAATCAAGTACTCATTGAAGTATCAAGATAACTCAACCTTTCCTTAGGTGTTGTTGTTACCAACCTTGCCTATCCCCTTAGCAACACTCAAATATATATAGTACTTTCTTAAATAGCAACAGTCTTACCAGTTAAGGTTTGACATCAATGACAATACAACAATTGCTTCAATTGCAGTTTCCAATAGGTATCATAGAGTGTTCCCAGGAACTAATGCAACTTAAGGGAGTATTTTTAAGATGGAATGGATACGGAGTTTCCACAACCAAGATAACAGATTGGCTCATGAGAAACCTCAAAAACTAGGTAAGTATTTCTCTTTTGACAGATGAATTTATGTTTTTTTATTGTTTCAACATAGAAACTAAGGACAAATTTTTGGATAATAGATGCCTTGAATTTTTAGGTTTTGATTTCACAGTATTAGATTGGTGCTCGTCCTTTAACCCTAACAATATGTAGTGTATTAAAGTGTCTAGAGCTATAAAAATAACTAACATGCCCTTGGAATGCGCTAATAAAATAATTCTTAAAAATATTGGGAATAAGTTAGGACATTATGTAATATATGTAGCTACTAAGTACCCCCAATTAGAATATATCATCATAGTAAACATAGATATCTCGATAAAATATTTCCCCCCAATTTTAATTCATTGTCACCCAAAGAAGTTTCACGTAAACCCTATCATCATGTCAGAAATAGCCAGAGACTTCAAACAAGATCTGAGAAATATTAGGCCAATCCAACCATGAGAAGACCCTCCCAAAGATATTGTCATCCATCTAAATGAAGTTAGAGGTTGCTTCTTAATTAAATTCCTAGCTAATTACCCTTCAGGGAACATTGTAAGGCAAAAGATACCGGGATTAATAGAAAAGACTCAGACTCACCCCTCAGACCCTCGAGTCCCAACTAAGAAACAACAGTTTACTACGGAGGATGCCACTTCCCTAGCTATGGGAAAATTCATTTTAAGTGATAATAGGGATAACCAATCTAAAGTAGGTAACATTTAAGAAGAGAATAAAATTTTTCTATCACCCTCAAATTATCAAATAGCAGACATGAGAATAGTTGCAGAAGATGATTTGCATAACATAGCTAATGTAAATTTGGATAGAGGAGTAGCCAAAGATAATATGGTCTCAAAAAATCAAAAGGATGAACATGGGAAGAAAGAAGTCAACATTACAAAGAATTGGGTTCAAATAGAGCCCTCCAACTTGGAAATTGGGGATAAGGACGATCTGATCAATAAAGGTTTGGTAAATCCTGTGGCTAAAACAAATAAGGAAATAGTAGAAGGATGAATGGGAAGCCCAATAAGATAGAATTCTATTGGGGAAAATGATTATGATAAAATGAAAATTTTTGACAATAACAAAATTCAAGAAGAAGTTAAGACAATTTTAGATTATTTAGGGGAATCATTGACAGAAGAGTTAATGGACCAATTCCTAGATGAGATTTGTGATAAGGAAGAATTGGATCTTTAGAAGGAACTCCTTATTGAAGGTATCAATTTAGGAGAGGCAAAAATGGGAGGAACAGTGGAAGAGATGTTAATTGATCTTAGGAACAAGGAATCCAAAGATTCAAAATCTCTAGGTATTGCCATCCATAAAGACAACCAGAGCACCCCAAACTACGCAAAAAATGCAAAGAAAAGGGGGAGGAAGCCGAATGTTGAATTAAGAGAGCTAGTCGATGAAGCGGCAGGACAAGTGAAAATCACATCACTTCTTTATGTAGGGAAGGGGAAGAACCTTCCCACTGATCCATGAATATCCTAACCTGGAATGTTAGGGGCATGAATTCCCCTAACAAGCAGTGATTAATCAAACGTTGTATTAATAACTATAATCCAGAAGTAATTTTAATCTAGGAAACTAAGATGGATAACATATAAATGCTTAACTTTAAAAGGAAATTAGGATTAGAGAACTTGAGGGCCTCACTAGCGATAAGTGCTTCTAGAGGTTTGGCCATTATCTGGGATCCACGTTGCCTTTCAATTGACATTACAGAGAAAAGGCAATTTTGGATGAGTGGTTTTGTTAGAAAATTTAGAAATAATTTTACTTTTAACATTATTAATTTATATGGCCCAATACAAAACAAAGATAAAACTTACAATTTGGCATGAAATTGAATCCTTCCTTAATAACAACCCGGATTACACTTTGGATTTTAGGAGGGGATTTTAATGTCATTACAAAGATAACGAAAAAAAAGAGGGGGGAAGTAACTCACTTGCTTTGGTGTCAGAGACTTTTCTATATGGAGGGATAGGAACTCCCTTCTTGAAATCCTCATAGAGAATAACTCCTTCACTTGGAAAAATAGAAGACAAGGTTTCTGCAACATACCAGAGAAATTAGATAGATTCTTTCTCAAAGGTAGTCTAATTAATACTGATTTTTCCTTTGCGGCCAAGATCTTACCTATCTCTGGATCTGATCATTATCTAGTGATTCTAAACATCCTTATGGAATTAAAACCAAAAAAATGTCCCTTTAAATTTGAACAAGTCTAGCTCAAAGACGCAGATATTTTGAATTTAATAGAACATTGGTGGTCTAAACTTATCATTATAGGCTCCAAGATGTTCATAGTAGTTAATAAGCTAAAATGGATCAAAAGAAAACTTTTAGAATGGAATTCAATTAAGTTTGGGAACATCTTTGAATCCAAACTAAAACTGGAAAAGGAATTGAGCGATGTCAATTCTCAAGTCATTCAGTTAGGAATGGATGAAGATCTCTATCTTAAAGAGAAAAGAGTACTTATGGATTGTGAGGAAATAGTGGCAAGAGAGGAAATATTCTGGAAACAAAAATCTAGGGAGACTTGGTTGGATGCAGGCGATAGGAATACTAAAATTTTTCACAATAGCACTAAAAAAAAGGAGGAATACCAATAGAATTTCAAGTATTAAAGATGAAAAGGGACACACAATTAGTGATCCAAAAGAAATTGCCACTGAAATAGTACATTACTTTAGTAATATTCTTACAACTTGGAATACTCTAACATGAATAATTAAAAAAATTACTTAAAAATATTCCTAAAGTCATAACCAAACAATGTAACAAGGCTTTAACAGAGAAATTCATGACAGAGGAAGCTAAAACCACTCTTATGTAGATGAATCTAGATATATCCCTAGGCCTAGATGGTTTCTCTATTGTCTTCTTTCAGAAATGTTGGAACTTTATAGGGAAGGAAGTTACTAAAGCTCTAGAAGGAGTTAGAAACTCAAGGAAGATGCTAAAAGAAGTAAACAACACTTTTATTGCCCTTATCCCCAAAAATGAAAAACCTATTAGCCTCAATGATTTCAGACCAATTGCACTTTGCAATACATTATATAAACTTCTTACTAAAACCTTATCCCTCAGACTTCAAAAAATCCTCCCCTTTATCATAAGTGGAGGAGCAAACATGGTTTCTCCCAGGCAAGTCTATCTTTGATGGAGTCATTATTGCACAAGAGGCCATTCACTCAGTCCAAAAAAACAAGAATCCTAGCATGCTTATTAAGCTATATATTAAGAAAGCATATGATAAGGTTTCCTAGAGATTCCTATGCAAGTGCTTAGAAGCTTTTGGATTTTCCATAAGTTGGATCAATTTAATTTTTAAATGCATATCTACCCCTTTGATCTCTATTTTAGTTAATGGAACTCCCGAAGGCTTTTTAGCATTTCTAGGGGTTTAGGTAGGGAGATCCCATCTCTCCCTTTTTATTCATCATTATGGCTGAAGAATTAGGAAGGGCTATCTCAAAGGAACAAGAGAAAGGAACTATTGAAGGCATAGCTATCACAAATAATCTAGATCCTACTACCCATTGACATTTTGTCGATGATACTCTGTTATATGGAGCTAGTAAAAGAAATGAGGCTAGATCCTTTAAGAAGATTTTGGATTCATACACCAAAGCATCAGGACAATAAATTAACCTAGATAAATAAAAAATCTTCTTCTTTAACACTAACAAGAAGGTAGAATTGGATATCTATCAGATCCTTAATTTTAAGCAAGGCAAGCTTCCCTACAGATACCTGGGCCTCCCACTAGTAAAGGACAACAAATCTGCAGATATTTGAAATCCTATGATTGAGATAATTAAGAACAAAATGAATTCTTGGAAAGGTTGATGGCTATCCTCAGCAGGAAGAGCAACTATGGTGAGGTCTGTCTTGGCAACCATGCCAACTTATCAATTATCCTATATGCATCTCCCCTCTAACAAAAAGTCAGAAATAAATAGACACTTGAGATCCTTTTTTGGAAAGGGAGCAATGAGAAGAAGAAAATTCTCCTAATTTCTTGGGATAATGTTTGCAAACCAAAAGAGGAAGGTGGAGCGGGTCTCAAAAATGTAGGCGATCAAGGGAGAGCTCTAGGTGCAAAGTTAATTTGGAGATTATTTAGAAACCCTGAGGCTAAATGGGCAAAGATTCTCATCTATAAATATTTAAGAGATAAGTCCCCCATTAATATTTTCAAAGAAATCAATCCCCCCTAGAGGGTCTAGAATTTGGAACTTTATGTTAGATTGCAAAAATAATATTATGAATAAACTAACATGGAACCCAGGTACAGGTGAAGATGTCCTTTTCTAGAATGATTCTTTGGGGAGGTTATGAGGCCTTACCTAAAAGTATAAATAATATCCCCCTTAAAAATTATTTAGAGAAAAGGATAGGGATCTTCTTCAGGGATTATATCATTTTTAATGGAGAAGAGTGGATATGGAAATTATTCAAGAGTATAGGAATATCTTCAGCTAAGGAGAAGTTATTATTAGAAACTCTTAACAAAATAAAGATTTCATTAAATAACACTAAGGATACGCTAGTCTGGGATGGATAAAAAAATGGAGAATATAATACTAAAAATGGATATAATCTCATCAACAAAAGTTATAAGAGACCTAGGACTAATATACCAATCAACCTATGTTGGAACAAAGGATGTCTTCCTAAAGCAGGTTTCTGTACCTGGTTGGCCCTAAACTATAGACTCTTGACTGCAGATAGATTTAAGAAGCTGGGTTTCTTAGGACCTAGTAGATGCCCTCTTTGTGAAAAATGTGAAGAGGATGTTGACCATTTATTTGTGAGTTGTTCCTTTTAGAACCAATGTTGGAAGTGGCTTTCAGGGAACTTGGCTGGTTTGCGGCTTATCCTTTCTCTGTTCTTCCGATGCTTCAGGCCTAGCCGGTCATTAAAAAAGATAGTATTTATGCTAACCTCTGGACCTCTACCCCCTCAATTTTAATATGGGAAATTTGGAAAGAGAGGAATAGAATAATCTTTAAGGAAGAAAAACTAGATTGGAGGCAAATGTGTAATAAGATTGAAGTAGCCATCATAGAGAATATTAACAGTAGAATCTCTAGAATTCAAAAAATAGATCTTCATATGAGCCATTGGGATGAAAAAATGAGAGGGAAATGGATAGGCCTCTCCCTCCCCCCCTTTATCGGTTCAGGAGATCAAGGTAAGATATCCAAGAGAAAAGACTACAAATGGTGCCCTCCAGAGGAGGGATGGTTCAAACTTAATTTTGATGGGGCATCCAGAGGAAATCTTGGGGAAGCAGGAATTGGTTGTTGTATTCATAACCGGGATGGAATTGAAATTGTGTCTTTGGCAGCTCCCATTGGAATTAAAACCAACAACTGGGCGGAACTATTAGCATTATTTAAAGAACTACAAAAATGTGTCTCCCTGGATTACAACATTTGGAGATTGAAGAAGACTCAACAATCATTATTAATGCTTTAAGGAAAGGATCAACACCTTATTGGAAACTAGATTCCCTTCTCTCTCAGGCCTTAAACCTATGCAAATCTTGTAAGAAGTTCACCATTAACCATATATACCGAGAAGGCAATAAGAGAGCGGATGAGCTAGAAAACCTAGGAGTAGACAATATTTCACTACAATAAGACAAACTTCTAAGTAAAAGGTTTCTTTGAGGCTCCTAATTGATTTCATCCCTCACCCAATATGAGTAGCCTTAGCCTAAATGCATCATTAATACATACCAAGGTTGAATATATATATATATATATATATATATATACTGTGACTCAGATATATATACCGTTACT